>APFE030414845.1:0-15366 GCA_000404065.3 Pinus taeda
ATAATTAAAAAAGGTAAAATTTGATTAAGAAGGGAAAAATAAGATTTTAATTCTTTTAGAAAATTGAACTTATTTAGATATTAAAATTTATAATTTGAAAATTAAAATATGGCATTCCAAAATTACATTTGAGTAATAATTATCTTACAAAATGCAAAAATAAAATATTTAAACTAATCTATTAATATCTCCTAAAAACTAGAAAAATTTAAATTATTAATTCATTCTTATATAACATATTTAGAACTAAAATTAAGAGACATAACCACTCGGTAGTCACCAAATTCCATGTGATACTTACTTTTATGATCTAAGGAATCTTCAAATTCCTGAAAAACACTAAACATTAAGGTCTATGGGCAAAGTTCCTATCAAAATTACCAAGGAATTTTCAATTAATTTTCCTAAAAAAACTTAACAACATCGGGGTCTCACTTATCCCAAATTCCTTTCAATTAAGTAATTTATTTTTCAATTTTTTTTACATATAAGTATCATTATATACCATAATTAGTGGGTAGTCCAAGACTTACAAATTATTGATTATCAAACAAAAAAAAAAACAATCATTATTTTTCCGCTAAAAACAAATGAATTATAATGCAATTTCCTCATAAAACTCTTCTCAAAATCATTATTAAATAAACTATTATTAAATATTATAATTAGTAAGCTATCAGAAACTTTAACATAATTAATTCTTAAACAGAAATTAAAAACAACCATCATTAAATAAACTACCACTAAATATTATAATTAATATCTTTAAATTTTAACTCATAATGAGGAAAAAATAATTTAGCTACCTTATCTACAAACTCTATCCCATCAGTTCCTTACCCTAGGCCAAACAGATGCTATTTTTTTTGCTCACCACAAAAATGTCCTAGCAAATATAACAAAAATGTCTAGGAATTCCTACCACATTATGATCATAAATAATTGTTATCTTTTATATTACAACCCGTGAGATGTCAAAAGCAGTTGAGCATGAACACCATCCTCACTATGAATATATTTATCTAAATTAAATATAGTTTTAGATTTTTATGGTGCATTTGATTGAATAATTTATAGTTTTTTAATTAAGTTAGTTATATAAATTAAATAATTAGTAAATGTTTATACCTATTATAATATTTGATTGTTATACATTTACATGATTAAAGAAAAATAAATATTAAATTATAATTGTATTTTTAAATCAATATTATTATTTATATATATATATAAATAATATATATATAAGTGGAATCATTTATATTATATTATTAAAATATGAAGTAAAATTCTAAACTATGAAGATTTATTTTAATTTTACCTTGGGAGTTCTCAATATGTATATAGATTTTGTTACAATACCATGCCTTTTTAATGCTATATGCCCGAAAATCATAACTCACTTTATATGGCATTTGTTGATATGTTAATTAATTTAGTTAAAAGAACATAGAAAAATCTCAACCTTTCATTTCTGTAGCCTAATATGAATATTTTAAAATGTTATGCACTTCATAATTACTCATAATTAAATTAGAATTCTAAAAACGCCATTCCAAAATAAACATATCCATTGAGATAGTTATAATTATTCTATTTTTTAAAACATAAATTGACTCAAATATTCTCATTAGCATCATCTTTAAGGTACTTATCAATATTGGTTTTTAACTTAATTTTTTTACATTAGTATAGTATCCTTCACATTTTTAGAGGATAAATAATGTTAATGCGTTTTTTTTTTTTTTTGCTTATGGTCATTTTTGAAAAGTTAAGTTTTTCAAGTAAGTATTTCATTTTAATTAAAACTTCTACATTTAAATATATTTTCTACTTAGAATAGGAAAAAATAAAATTATATATTATAAATAAAATATTTGGAAAAAATACGTTAATTGATAATAATTTTTTAATGAAAAAAAAATACACACATATTTCTCAGAACATAGTTACATTTATTTTTTCCTTTCTTTCTATAATATAGAATAAGGTTCGTAATAATTGAAATTTACCCCCACTTTACCATGGAAATTTATTGACATGTAAATATAATTTTGTTACAAAACCATACCTTATTAATACCATATGTCCAAAAAATCATAAGTGAGTGCATATGACACTTGTTGATATGATATTTTTTTAAGTTAAACAATTTAATTAAAAGAACAAAAAGAATAAAAAGAATAATGTGGAGGTTAAATCTGGGCCATCTACATTGTAATGAGTACTAATTAAATTAGAATTATAGAAACCCTATTCCAAGATAAACATGTCTTTTGGCATAATTTTACTTAATCTATTTCGTAAAACATAAATTCACCTAATTATTACTCTTTAATATTTTTTTTTAACATACTTATCCATATTAGCTTTTAATATGGGGTTTCATTGATGCTTTTGTATTCCTTTTACAATGTGCTTTCTAGGATTTTCTTTTTGGTATATGCAGGGTACTGTAGCTTACCACCTTCCTGTGTAGTCTACACCCTCCATAATATATTGCTTAAGAAGATTCTTGAAATGTGAGTCATGATGATTCACCATACTAGGTCAAATTAAATAAATACATCAGTTCACCAATGAAAATAATTTTCATTTTTTAGATATGTGAAAGTGATGATTGGGTCTAACATCTTCTCCATAGTAGATGAAATAAACAAATTATGCAACAAGTTTATAGTCAATTGAGCCTTGGCCCAAGTGGATAAAGAATGCCACAGTCTAATGGCACACGTGTACAACAATTCCCCTAATAAGCTTAAGTGTTTTTTATTATTATAGTAGTATAAACCTATACTAGCTTTTTCTTTTCATTCATAATACAAAAATAGAAAACTTAGTAGGGATAAAGATCCATGGAGAGCCCACTAAGGCCAAAGAATATTATATCATAGACATATAACGAATCAGATATACATGGACAAAGATTTCAGGGAAAAAACAAAAAATAGGTCACTCGTTTCAGGTTAAATCTTAAAAAGCATGTTATAGATCATTAAGTGAGTCCAATACCATAAATCCAAGACAAAATAGATAGATATTTTAATTTTAAAAAAAAATGGAATTTAAATTCCTCATTCTGGTTCAAGTTCTTCAACCTTTACTTCAAATCCAAGAATTTACTGAAATAAATTACCTCTATATAGGCTCTCTCTATAGTATAGGTGTTGCTCCCCTAGAGGCACTGGAATCAGTAACTTCGGGGTCGTAATTGCTCGATCAATCTGGAGAATCTGACTCTCTAAAGACTCAGACAATCATAAGCATCATGATCTAGCTCCCAAACATTTGCCTCTTTGGCGATTTATGGATTACTCAAGTATGCATAATGTGGATCTCAATAAACAAGGGGCTAGGGATATGTATAACTATGTAAAGGACCGAGAGTAAGGGAATGGTGAAGACCTTATGCTAATGTTATGCTTCTATCAATGCTATGGATCCCATAATTGGGTAGGTGGTGACATCTCTCTGTTCAATTTTAAATTTAGACTAAGATCATTTAAGTTTGAATTGTTTAAACCCTATAAGATAAATAGGTAGGGCCATTTATACAAGATGTATGTTTTCCTCTTTCTAAAATAAATGACTAAACCTCTACCTTTCCTATAAGAAGAGAAGGGCCACTGACAAAGAATACTAACCTTTCTTCCTACGAATCTTTCTTTTGGAGATGAAACTAGGGAAATTGGTGGTTGCAAAAGAGTTGGAAACTTCTCATTCACTACAAAACCATTAGAAGATAACAAGAAATATGAGATATATTGAACCAGGCCTAACGAGAGTACTGAATGATTAGAGGGAGTGACACCCGCGAAAATGGCACTCATTCGCAATAACTTGATGAAAATAAGCAAGAAATCAGGACTCATCTAGCTACGATAATTCATGCACTTGTTCAAGAATGGGCTCATCTTAAGAAATTCCATTGTCATGAGAAATGAAAATATTAGGAATAATAAACTCAACAGGAATAACAAATTCTTTCCTGTAAACGAGTTCAAAAGGAATATACTTTTGAAACCGCTTGACTGTAGTTCAGTAGGCCCACAAAGTAGCAGGAACTCATTCATCATAATCATATTTGTTTGTAGAGAAAACATTAATAAGTCCTTTCTCTAAAATTTTATTAAAATCTTTCATAGTCCCATTGGCTTCTAGATGATAAGGAGTTCCCTCATGGTGTTCGTCATGAAAATTTGTAGTAGAGCCTGGACAGTTTCATTTACGAAATAGGATTTTGAATCACTTTTAAGACCTCATGGACAACCAAACATGGTAATATTTTTTTAAAAGATAAACAAAGCATCCATATCATTAGTGCAATCTTTAACTGCAGGAAATTCTACCCAACGAGTCAAATAATCCACCATGGTAATTATATGTTGAGCATTCAAATGACGAGCAAGAGGATGAATAGGCCCAATGAAATCAACTGCCCATTTATTAAAAACAACAAAATTTGGTACAAGATATAAAGGTATTTCATCGAAATGCAATGTTTGGCCAACCCATTGAAAGACATCACAACTCTTTGCGTATTCTTTTGCGTCCTTAAAGAGAGTCGGCCAGCAAAGGCCAGCTTGCAGAACTTTCTAAGTAGTAGCTTTCCCTCCAAGATGAACTCTTGCAACCCCATTGTGACATTTCCATAATGCACCTTTGCATTCATGATCAAGGATACAATGGCATAAAAATTGACCGACACCCATTTTATACAGTTTTCCTATAATAAGTTGATAGCATATTGATCTAACCACCAATTGCTTCTTCTGCACCATAGTATAATCAAGAGGACATTGACTTGTACCAAGAAAAGGGAAAAATATTCTAAGTAATTAGGGAAAACTTCAACATGAAACAAATGAGTATTTGACAACTGATCATCATATGATCCCCCAGATTCTCCTAACTCTAACCTAGACAAATGGTCTTGCCCCACATTGGATCTTCCCCACTTAACAATCACTTGAAAAGTAAACTGTTGTAATAAAAATAACCATTGACAAATTATTCCTTCAAGCACATGCTTATTAACTAAATATTTCTGCATTGGGTGGTCTGTGACAAAATTGAAGGGACCTCTCAGCAAATAATGTTAGAAATTTTGGAGAGAAAATACCATAGATAAAGATTCCCATTCTCTAGTAGTATAATTCTTCTCCACATTGGAATGTTCTCTACTTGTAAAATAGACAGGATGATCCATGTTTCCTTCACCTAGTTGTGTTATTATAGCTCCCAATGATTTTCCAGGTGCATCAACATGGACATGGAATTGTTTGTTCCAGTCAGGGTATCTAAGAATGGGTACACTAGTAAGATTATCCTCCAATGTATGAAACGCAACATCACATTCACTAGACCACATGAAGCGTTCAAATTTATTAAGAAGCTTCTCAAGTGGAGTTGTAATTGAAGCATAATTTCTTATAAACCTTTGATAATAATTAGTATGTCCCAAACTGGAATGAAAATTTTAGACGTAACTGGGTGGTGTCATATTCATTATTACCATGACCTTGGGAATATCCCACAAACTCCCTCATTGCAAATGATATTCCCCAACAATGTTCCAAAAAGCACAACAAAATTGCATTTTTCTAGGTTCAAAGATATTTGAAGTTGTCTACACCTATCAAACATGACCCTCATCAATCTAGATGATGTTTGAGAAAACTATAAACAATCCAACATCCATGTAGACTTAAATAAACTTATATAAATATGCATGGAAAGAATCAATAACAATGCACTAGAAAACAACTCGGGAATTCTTCAACACAAAGGGCATAAAATTATAAGCATAGGATCCCCATTCAGTAGTTAAAGTGGTCTTCTTATCCTCTTTTGCAATGTGAACATGGAGATACCCCAAGAAACCATCAGTAAGAGAATGGGCTTCATTACCCCCAACATTATTGAAGACTTCATTGCTAAAAGCAATTGGAAATGGGTCATACACACATTCATTATTGAGACTACGATAGTGAACACACACTCTAATTTTTCCTGAATCTTTCTTATCTTGGATGACAATGGGGCTTATCATTTCAACTTCATCAACCAATAATATACGGTCAACAACTAGCACTTTGTCAATTTCCTTCATTACTTTCTCCTTAACTCGCAGATTCAATTTGTAAGGTCGATGTTCAACTCGCTTCGTATCTGGCTTCAATGTTATTTTCATCTCTCCCAAATCTCCTTTAATTCCCTTTAATTATGAAATAGAATAGGGAAATAAATCTTCATATTATTTGAGTAGATAAAAAATTTCCTGAGTGCTTTGATCATCCCAATAGACCCCAACAAAAGAAAGCTTTGGTTTATCTTCTATCTCAATATTCATCATCTTCAACTTAAGAGGTTGCAAGATGTGGAGCATCATCTATAGGATCCTATTTTATTTTCCATTCCCTGGAAACACTTTAGAAGAAAAATGTCTCAACTCATCGAGGTCATCATTTGGATCTTTACTATCTTTGCTACAAAGCATAGCTTCATCAAACCCTGAGTCATACTGGTGCGCAAAGTTTCCATACCTGTTGCATTTCGATAAAGCATCCCCAACTGAAACAATATCCCTATGATATCTCTAAGGTCTTGCAATATCTTACTATCAACAGAAGAGAAGGAAAAGTCTCTAGAGAATTGGGTAGACAACACCTCCAAATTTGTTGTTTGGCATCTTAACTCCTCCTGCAAATACCAAGCTTGTGGAATATTTCCCAATGAATGGATAAATAGATGTGTCCTCATTTAAGTTTCTAGGGCATGAACCTACCATATAGAACAACAATGCTCAACATGCTCTTGCGAGAAAGTACGACCATCATAAGCAAGGATTCTACTGCAAATCTAATTTGGAGGAATAAACTGATACAGAAGAACAACATTAATGGTGCTCCAATTTTGAAGTTGCTCTGGATGGGCCGCCCACCAAATTGCGTGAGTTTCTTGCAAAACAACACTCATTAAAGGAATATTTTGAATTTTTTCTATGGAAGAGTCAATTTCTTTAATAAATCTACTACATAATTAGTACCATTATAAATAGGATACTCTCATAGCTCAGTACTAATCTAGCAGACACATCAAACAACAACACAATGTCGAGAATGAATTTCATGAGTTCCTTTTTTACAATATTCCATCATAGCCTTAAATCCAACTTCAATACTTTCAATACTCCACCAAATAATAGATCCATCTGTTGTTGGTTTAATATAATCTTCGTGCCTCCCAGTAGTCAGTTGATATAGTTAACCCAATAAATCAGGTGACTAAACCTCATCCATAGGTTCAGTAAATCTTGAGCCCTGATAAGGAGCAAGAGATTGTATGACCCTCATGCCATCTACTTCAAAAGTCACGATTTCCCACTTGATATCAATGACTACATAACTCTTCAAAGCCCAGTCAATGCCCAATGAAGTTGGATATTAATATTTATCTCCAATTATATCAATAAGTTCAAAATCTACAAAAATTTTAATACCAACAATATCAACTTCAACATCCTGTAATCTGCCAACAAGAAGAATATAATATTTATTTTCCATTTGCAACTGAACAAAGGGAAATAATAACTTCGGTTTTCTAAGGGATTTCCAAGTTTTCCTCTGCAGAATATTGACATCCAACCCCAAATCCAATATGAAATCCTTAATTTTAAACCCTTCAATCTGACCTCTACCTAGAAATCCCTTCTGGTTCTCTTCTTGTTCCATCGTACCCACTTGGAATGTTCCTCAGTTAAGTTTGTAAACATTGGTTCTTCAGAAGAAACATCATCCTTAACAATAGTTTTTAACTTTTTCCACAACTGACCTGTGAGTTTTCCATCATTCATAATTTGTAGAAATAACTTAAGCCAATTCATTATTGGTTGGAAAGGTTCTAGAAAATGCTTCTGCTCATGTACCTTTACTTTCTCATGTTGTTCATTGTGATATCCTTATGAAGAAATCAATAATTGGAAAAGTTCAACTACATCCCTATAGTACTCCTTGTGTTGATTTAGATGATAAGACTTCATTGGAGATGTAAGTCCTATAATAGATGGCTGATCAAGAGTCCCAATATCAGCTCCATTCTTCTTCCCTCCCCTTGTAACAACATTGATATTGGGTTGAATTGTAGGACTACGATCCTGAGGTTCTTCACAAAATGAATTAGCTTGTTTAGCCTGGTTTCATTCCTCCCACCGAGCAATAAGTTCAAGACAATCTTCAGTTGCATGGGTATTCACTCAATAGTATGAACACCAAGGTCTTCGTGGCATAGTGAATTCTCTCACAACATGTCCTTCCTTATCATAGTCATAACACCTAATTGGCCTCTTTCGCCTGATCTTCCTCCTCTTGGAGCTCCCCATGCTCATCTTCGAGGAGTCTTATTAATATGAAAGGCTGAATGATCAAGGTGGTCAGCTAGAGTATCTAAGGACCAACATTGATTCATATGATGATTAGGTCATCCAAAAAACTCATAGAACAGGTTATTAGGAAAATTGGAGTACTTTGTAGAATAGGACATAGATGAGGTAAATGACCAAAACATTGAAATATATCACAATAATCACTCAAAGACATACCTTGAGGATTTGGAAATGGCTGGAATTTCATATGACCTAAAAAAGGAAGAGCATAGAAGATTTTCATAATTATATGGGATTCCGATGGAGGAGGTCCCATAGGAGAACTAGATAGTCCCAACCCCCTCATTCGCTAGCACTTTGTAACATGATGTCATTTAGCATGACAGTGTGTACACAAAATATAAGGTCTCACGGACTATAAAGGTGCAAGATCTTTTAGTTTTTCTATCAAGGTAGCAATATTATTATGAAGGCCCATAATAGTAGGATCTGTTGAATAAATAAAAATTTTACAGTTCTTTGGATAACAGGCCATAGCCTCTATCTGCATCGCTTGTTCCAAGGAATCATGAAGTGTATCAATCTTCTACTAAGACAATAGAATGTGAGTCATTGGTAATAGGGCCTTAATGAATAAATCTCTTTGATGATGTGAATCAATGGGATAACAAAATTTGTTGATAGCACCTTTAAAATGTTGTTACATTGTGTAGATTTCCCCTCCCATTGGTGAATATCTAATAATTTCGCCAATCCTTGTTGATTTGGCGACATAACTTAAATTCTTGAATATATCCATTTTTAACCAAATCTATACTAGCATTGGGGTTAGCGTCGATCCATTTTATAAACCATCTCAATGCTCTATCCCATAGCATAGTTTGAAATTAAATAATCTTAGTAGCATCAGGTGTCTGAAAAGCTCTCCAAACAACTTCGCATAAATACCAGTGTTTTTCAACATCTTCAACCCCCCTTCCTAGGAACTTTGGGTATCTAGTAAGTGAGTCAACTACGATTTTGGCCATATTTGACTATTTTGAAGAAAAAAGTACGAATCCTTGGGAACCTAGTTGAGAACAACAAGCTGAACTTGCTTGACTAACACCAATAAAACTACCTTTACCCTTATGGAATAACTAAACATTAATAAAATTGTATACCTTTAGAAAGAGAAGATCAGGACTTTTACATGGCACCATGGGAAGGTTAGGGAGAGGAGGAGTTGTTCTACCATGTTACAGGGTTCTATATTCTAGTACTGAATCATCCTCAAAGAAAATCCACCTTATTGCAAAATGTAGATCATCATCTAATGGTTTTTGTTCATCTGATAACATAATCGGCAGAAATGTTGGCTCATGTGTCTGACATCCTTCTCATTCCTACATACTCGAGTAACCACTTCTAAACACTCCACTTCACAACCACTGGAAGGCCCTATTTTTCCAGAAAAGAGAACCTTCTCCCTCACTTCCATTCTACCACTACAGAGTCTCCATTTCCTTATTCCGCACCACCGAAAATTTTACAACATCCCCTATGCATTGCAACTCCCTTTTCTAACCCTAACTTCCCACAACTTCCTTTCTTGCTACTCGTCAACTATTCTTTCCCATTGCAATGATTTGAAGTATCTCACTTTCCATAACTCTTCTTGATATATTATAATAATTTCCTCATTCTCCCGCATCTGCATTACATTCCTCTCCTATAATCCATTCCCCTAGTACTAAAATTTTAAGCTTCCATTTGATCTTGTGGAAACACCAACAAGTCGTCTTCAACCAAAAATATTTTAATACAGGGAGGAATATCTTTTAGCAATTTTCCTCATAATCCAAATTTGAATATGGCTTCTACACAAGAGAACAATTGTTTCTTATCAATCCTTAATTCAATGATATAGCTTTCAATATTCACGTTAATCCAAAATTCAATAACTCTTGTTAGATATTTATTCAAACGATGAAGTCAACTAGATCAGTTGTAGTCCAAGTTCTACGCAACCTTGGTTGTACCGAAACACTTGATTTATGGTGAATTCGAGTCAATCAATTTTCTAACTCCTCGGGGAACTTTCCCAAAAATATCTCGTATTGGTCACAAGGAGGTTCAGTGTACAAAACCTATCCTTTGACCCAATTTAGATCCTATTGTCTCAATTCTTCCTACTGCAAAGTAAAATAATCAAATCTCTCATGCCACCATTTTTGGATATCTAGATGAATATACCTTGGTCGTGTGATATAAATCCCTTTAGGAAGCTCAATGTCCTAGAAACACAATCATTTGTTGGTAAAAAAGTTTAATTGAAGTTTGACCTAGGGTTCGACCTAGGGTGCCAAAAAAGGTTTTCATGTAGTGTAGAATTTTGCTGACATTTTCACTCCCTTGAATCAAAGGTGTGTCTCACCCAAGGTGAGCCGAAACCATAAAAAGGTGTAGATGATTTGGATTTAGCTATATAGAAAACTTGCAAAACCATTTATACATTCATTTTAACAAAAAGTAACCATATGTAGAGAATTTTAAACGGGGGTGCCAAACATATAAACAGTTAGAAAAGACCCCATTCTACTTTTATTATTAAAACATCGTAGCCTAATTACACCAAAATCTCTCCATTACATCTTGTGAAACATTATAGACTTGTGTAGAGATATTAAAATTCAAAATAAGTATCAAAACAAGTCATTACATGTTCATATCTCCCTGTAAGCGCTCTTTTTCTATGAAAGAGTCAATTTCTTTAATAAATTTACTACATAATTAGTACCGTTATAAATAGGATACTCGCATAGCTCAGTACTAATCTAGCAGACACATGAAACAACAACAGAATGTCGAGAATGAATTTCATGAGTTCCTTTTTTCCAATATTCCATCGTAGCCTTAAATCCAACTTCAATACTTTCAATACTCCACCAAATAATAGATCCATCTATTGTTGGTTTAATATAATCTTCGTGCCTCCCAGTAGACAGTTGATATAGTTAATCCAATAAATCAGGTGACTAAACCTCATCCATAGGTTCAGTAATCTTGAGCCCTGATAAGGAGCAAGAGATTGTATGACCCTCATGCCATCTACTTCAAAAGTCATGATTTCCCACTTGATATCAATGACTACATAACTCTTCAAAGCCCAATCAATGCCCAATGAAGTTGGATATTAATATTTATCTCCAATTATATCAATAACTTCAAAATCTACAAAAGTTTTAATACCAACAATATCAACTTCAACATCCTGTAATCTGCCAACAAGAAGAATACAATATTTATTTCCCATTTGCAACTGAATAAAGGGAAATAATAACTTGGGTTTTCTGAGGGATTTCCAAGTTTTCCTCCGCAGAATATTGACATCCAACCCCAAATCCAACATGAAATCCTTAATTTTAAACCCTTCAATCTAAGCCTCTACCTAGAAATCCCTTCTGGTTCTCTTCTTGTTCCATCGTACCCACTTGGAATGTTCCTCAGTTAAATTTGTAAACATTGGTTCTTCAGAAGAAACATCATCCTTAACAATAGTTTTTAACTTTTTCCACAACTGACCTGTGAGTTTTCCATCATTCATAATTTGTAGAAATAACTTAAGCCAATTCATTATTGGTTGGAAAGGTTCTAGAAATTGCTTCTGATCATGTACCTTTACTTTCTCATGTTGTTCATTGTGATATCCTTATGAAGAAATCAATAATTGGAAAAGTTCAACTACATCCCTATAGTACTCGTTGTCTTGATTTAGATGATAAGACTTCATTGGAGATGTAAGTCATATAATGGATGGCTGATCAAGAGTCCCAATATCAGCTCCATTCTTCTTCCCTCCCCTTGTAACAACATTGATATTGGGTTGAATTGTAGGAATAGGATCCTGAGGTTCTTCACAAAATGAATTAGCTTGTTTAGCCTGGTTTCATTCCTCCCACCGAGCAATAAGTTCAGGACAATCTTCAGTTGCATGGGTATTCACTCAATAGTATGAACACCAAGGTCTTCGTGGCATAGTGAATTCTCTCACAACATGTCCTTCCTTATCATAGTCATAAAACCTAATTGGCCTCTTTCGCTTGATCTTCCTCCTCTTGGAGCTCCCCCTGCTCATCTTCGGGGAGTCTTATTAATATGAAAGGTTGAATGATCAAGGTGGTCAGCTACAATATCTAAGGACCAACGTTGATTCATATGATGATTAGGTGATCCAAAAAACTCATAGAACAAGTTATTAGGAAAATTGGAGTACTTTGTAGAATAGGACGTAGATGAGGTAAATGACCAAAACTTTGAAATATATCACAATAATCATTCAAAGACATGCCTTGAGGATTTGGAAATGGCTGGAATTGCATATGACCTAAAAAGGGAAGAGCATAGAATATTTTCATAATTCTAGGGGATTCCGATGGAGGAGGTCCCATAGGAGCACTAGATAGTCCCAACCCCCTCATTCGCTAGCACTTTGTAACATGATGTCCTTCAGCATGACAGTGTGTACACAAAATATGAGGTCTCACGGACTATAAAGGTTCAAGATCTTTTAGTTTTTCTATCAAGGTAGCAATATTATTATGAAGGCCCATAATAGCAGGATCTGTTGAATAAATAAAAATTCTACAGTTCTTTGGATAACAGGCCATAGCCTCTATCTGCATGGCTTGTTCCAAGGAATCGTGAAGTGTATCAATCTTCTACTAAGACAATAGAATGTGAGTCATTGGTAATAGGGCCTTAATGAATTAATCTCTTTGATGATGTGAATCAATGGGATAACAATGTTTGTTGATAGCACCTTTAAAATGTTGTTACATTGTTAAGTAGATTTCCCCTCCCATTGGTGAATATCTAATAATTTTGCCAATCCTTGTTGATTTGGCGACATAACTTAAATTCTTGAATATATTCATTTTTAACCAAATCTATACTAGCATTGGGGTTAGCATCGATCCATTTTATAAACCATCTCAATGCTCTATCCCATAGCATAGTTTGAAATTAAATAATCTTAGTAGCGTCAGGTGTCTGAAAAGCTCTCCAAACAACTTCACATAAATACCAGTGTTTTTCAACATCTTCAACCCCCCTTCCTACGAACTTTGGGTATCTAGTAAGTGAGTCAACTACGATTTTGGCCATATTTGACTACTTTGAAGAAAAATGTATGAATCCTTGGGAACCTAGTGGAGAACAACAAGTTGAACTTGTTTGACTAACAACAATAGAACTACCTTTACCCTTATGGAATAACTAAACATTAATAAAATTGTATACCTTTAGAAAGAGAAGATCAGGACTTTGATATGGAACCAAGGGAAGGTTAGGGAGAGGAGGAGTTGTTCTACCATGTTACAGGGTTCTATATTCTAGTACTGAATCATCCTCAAAGAAAATCCACCTTATTGCAAAATGTAGATCATCATCTAATGGTTTTTGTTCATCTGATAACATAATCGGCAGAAATGTTGGCTCATGTGTCTCACATCCTTCTGATTCCTCACATACTCGAGTAACCACTTTTAAACACTCCACTTCACAACCACTGGAAGCTCCTATTTTTCCAGAAAAGAGAACCTTCTCCCTCACTTCCATTCTTCCACTACAGAGTCTCCATTTCCTTATTCCACACCACCAAAAAATTTACAACATCCCCTATGCATTGCAACTCCCTTTTTTTAACCCTAACTTCCCACAACTTCCTTTCCTGCCACTCGTCAACTATTCTTTCCCATTGCAATGATTTGAAGTATCTCACCTTCCATAACTCTTCTTGATATATTATAATAATTTCCTCATTCTCCCACATCTGCATGACATTCCTCTCCTATAATCCATTCCCCTAGTACTAAAATTTTAAGCTTCCATTTGATCTTGTGGAAACACCAACAAGTCATCTTCAACCAAAAATATCTTAATACAGGGAGGAATATCTTTTAGCAACTATCCTCATAACCCAAATTTGAATATGGCTTCTACACAAGAGAACAATTGTTTCTTATCAATCCCAAATTCAATGATATAGCTTTCAATATTCACGTTAATCCAAAATGCTACAACTCTTGTTAGATATTTATTCAAACGATGAAGTCAACTAGATCAGTTGTAGTCCAAGTTCTGTGCAACCTTGGTTGTACTGAAACACTTGATTTATGGTGAAGTCGAGTCAATCAATTTTCTAACTCCTTGGGGAACTTTCCCAAAAATATCTCGTATTGGTCGCAAGGAGGTTCAGTGTACAAAACCTATCCTTTGACCCAATTTAGATCCTATTGTCTCAATTCTTCCTACTGCAAAGTAAAATAATCAAATCTCTCATGCCACCATTTTTGGATATCCAGATGAATATACCTTGGTTGTGTGATATAAATCCCCTTAGGAAGCTCAAGGTCCTAGAAACACAATCATTTGTTGGTAAAAAAGTTTAGTTGAAGTTTGAGCTAGGGTTCGACCTAGGGTGCCAAAAAAGGTTTTCATGTAGTGTAGAATTTTGCTGACATTTTCACTCCCTTGAATCAAAGGTGTGTCTCACCCAAGGTGAGCCGAAAACATAAAAAGGTGTAGGTGATTTGGATTTAGCTATATAGAAAACTTGCACAACCATTTATACATTCATTTTAACAAAAAGTAACCATATGTAGAGAATTTTAAACAGGGGTGCAAAACATATAAACAGTTAGAAAAGACCCCATTATACTTTTATTATTAAAACATCAGAGCCTAATTACACCAAAATCTCTCCATTACATCTTTTGAAACATTATAGACTTCTGTAGAGATATTAAAATTCAAAATAAGTATCAAAACAAGTCATTACATGTTCATATCTGACTGTAAGCACTCTTTCTCTCATATAGCTCAGATTCCAAATATTACAAAAAAATCAAAACTTTGCAGCAAATTCCAAATAATACAACATTGTCTAAGATTGAAATAGGATCTAAACTTTGTAGCATCGCCTAACTTGTTTCTCACTGCCT
>APFE030414850.1:0-17969 GCA_000404065.3 Pinus taeda
ATTTGATGAAAATAAATTGGCCTGCGAGCCTAGTCCGGCGGATGTGCCACCTCTTCCTATCTCTTCTACTTTTGAAAACATTTCTAATTCAGATGATGAAAGTGAGGATGAAAATGCTCCCCCACCCTCTCAGGATCCTCAACTTCCAATATGGGTCCGTGATACTCGGGATGCAGCAGGTGATCTTGCCGGTGATCCTACAGATCAGCGACCTACACGTTCTCAGTTTGAAAGAGCCTCTTCTTTACTGGCTCAAGCTCCAGTAAATCATGATCCTGACACTTTTGCAGAAGCTTCAGGCCATCCACATTGGGAAGCAGCTATGAATGAAGAATATCATTCATTGTTGGCAAATGATACATGGGATCTTGTTCCTCTACCAAAGGGACGCAAACTTGTTAGATGTAAATGGGTTTACAGAACAAAGTATGGAACAGATGGGAAAGTTGATAAACATAAAGCTCGTCTTGTTGCTAAGGGCTTTTCACAGGTTGAAGGCATTGACTACACTGAAACCTTCTCCCCTGTTTCTAAAATGAACTCTATCCACCTTGTTCTTTCCCTTGCTGCCTCTTTAAAATGGGAAGTCCATCAGATGGATGTTAAATCTGCCTTCTTGCATGGGGACTTGCATGAAGAAATCTATATGGAACAACCCATTTGCTTCATCCAAACAGACTCCATCCTTGTATGTCGACTTAAGAAATCTCTTTATGGTCTCAAGCAAGCTCCTCAGGCCTAGTATGCCAAAATGGATAGCTTTCTTTTAGAATCTGGCTTTTCTAGGTGTTATTCTGACAATACTGTCTACACCAAGAAAGTGGGCAACTCTCTTATCATCCTTGTTCTTTATGTTGATGATCTTATTCTTACTGGTAGTAATCCCAACCTTATAAACCATGTGAAGTCCAGCCTTAAAAAGAAATTTGAAATGACAGACTTGGGACACTTACACTATTTTCTCGGTCTTCAAGTCTTGCAATCCAAGGAGGGTATTTCCCTTTCCCAGTCCAAGTATGCTTGTGACATTCTTCGTCATTTTCACATGGAAGAATGTAAGCCAGCCCCTTCTCCCTTTCAGCCTGGAGTCAAACTTTCAGTCTCTTGTACTTCTCCTGAAGTTGATGCTACCTTATACCGTCAACTTGTAGGAAAACTCTTGTATTTAACCCATACTCGTCCTGACCTTTCCTTTGCTGTTGGCCTTGTTGCTCGTTTTTATGCAAAACCCCCGTGAAAGTCATTGGAAAGCAGCTAAAAGAATACTTCGTTATGTTCGAGGTACAGTACAGTTTGGGATTCATTACAGTGCCAAAGCAGCTCTTCTATTAGTTGGTTTCACTGATTCTGATTGGGCTGGTGACCCTGATGATCGGAAGTCTACTGCCGGTTATGTCTTCACTCTTGGTTCAGGACCTATTACATGGGCTTGTAAGAAACAGGCTGCCATTTCTCTTTCGTCAGCAGAAGCAGAGTATCGTGGTGCCGTGGAAGCTAGTAAGGAAGCCTTGTGGCTTCGTCAGATCCTATCAGAATTGGGCTTTGAGCAGCAGCATCCGACTACACTTTGGTGTGATAATCAAAGTGCCATTCAGCTTTGCAAAGATCCAGTTCAGCATCAGCGCAGCAAACACATTGAACTTCACATGCACTTCATCAGAAAGCTCATTCATGACCATGTTCTTGAAGTGCAATATTGTTCAACAGATGATCAGGTTGCAGACATCTTCACAAAGGCTCTCACAGAGGCGAAGTTCACTAAACTTCGATATATGCTTGGAGTTCAGGAAGTTGTCACTAAGGGGGGATAGGCTCTAGTGCCTCCTTCCTTCTCCTATTGTGTCATATTTGTAAATCCTTCAATCCTATCCCAAGTTGTTCTTAAGGGGGGATGTTAGGATATTCCGACACATAGGAATAGTTAAGTTCAACTTGGTCTAGTATAGAGTTAGGTTAGCGTTAGGTAAAGTGTGTTTCTTTACCGTTGTACATTTTGTAACTTACAATCCGACGGTCACGATATGTAGTGATCCGACGGTTCATTCTCTCCTCGGTATTACCGACACTTGATCCGTGGCTTGACACCCGATTGGTCCATGAATTCTATTTAAAGCGCATGGAGGGTCATTTGTAGGTTCACCGTGCATGAGAGAAGATTATGTAAATTTTCATTCTTTTATTAATAAATTGCCTGTAGTAGCCACGTTGGCGCAGGCCGTGAACTGTTTCCCTCTCTGAGGGTTCTAACCACGTCAAAATACTGGTGTATTGATCTATGATCTGTTTGTGAGCGGTGTCCTTTTGGTGTTCTGTCTGAGGAACTTACCCTGTAAATTCCTACACTTCTTTCCTAATTCATCCATAAACCTTTATAACCAAATCATTTCATTATTTCCCTCTATATTAGCAACATATTTCGCTTTCATTGTTGAAAGTGCAAAAATACTTTGCATTTTTGAAATCCAACTAATGGTTGTTCCACCTCTAGTAAACACACACTATGGTGCTCCTCCTAATATCTCTATCACCTGCAATATATGCCTCAAAACACACCTATAGAGTAATGTTTGAACCACTAAATCATAATTCTTGCTTTACAGTACCTCTCAAATACTAGAGAATCCATTTCACTGCCATTCATTGTTCTCTTCCTGGTTTGTTCATGTTCCTACTTAAAATTCCGACTCCATTTGCAATATCAAGCCTTGTGCATACCATTGCATACATTAAGCTTTCAACTATTTATGCATATGGAACTTTAGATATATAGTCCATCTCTTCTTGGGTCTTGGGACACATCCACTTACTTATTTTTAAATGGTTATTCAAAGGTTTACTAATTGGTTTTTCATTCTGCATATTAAATATTTCCAAAACCTTTTGTACGTACTTGCTTTGAGACGACATTAATTTGTGGTTTTTCTTGTCTTTAGTTATTCTCATACCAAGAATTTGTTTTGTAGCACCCAAATCCTTCATTGCAAATGAATTTTCCAAATTTCCTTTGAGCACATTTATTTCTTGCATATTAGACCCTACAACAAGCATGTCATCAAAATACAATAACAATATAATATAGCTGCAATGATTTTCTTTAAGATAAACACAATGGTTAGAGTGACATCTAGTATAACCTTGTTCATATATAAACCTGTCAAATTTTAGACACCACTGCCTTGGAGCTTGTTTTAGGCCATACAAGTTCTTATTCAACCTAAACATTAATTTATCCTTCCCTTTGACCTCATAACTTTGTGGTTGTTGCATATAGATCTCTTCCTTCAAAGCCCCATGGAGAAAGGTTGTCTTTACATCTAACTTCTCAAGATGAAAATATTTCGCTGCCATAATACTTGAAATAGTTCAAAGTGAAGTCATTTTAACAATAGGAGAAAATATGTCATCAAAATATATGCCTTTGTTCTATGCAAACCCCTTCAAAACAAGTTTATCATTGTACCTTTGTTTACCCCCATCTTATTCTTTCAACCTGTAAACCTATTTATCCTACAATGTTGTTTTACCTACATGCAACCTGAATAAGTCCCAAGTATGATTATGTATCAAGGAGTCCATATCTTCTTTCATGCCTAGCTCTAACTTCTTCCTGTTTTCTACCTGCATTTCTTCTTCATAACATTATTGTTCACCAAAATTAGTCAACAATACATAATATAATGAAGGAGAGTATTTTTCAAGGGGTTTGATTATCCTGCTATATCTTCTAACGCCACTTTCAGGTGATTGAGGTGCTTGTTTTTGTTTTTATGGTTATTGGTCATTATTATTTTCATGCATCTTTACCTTTTATGTGATCTCATCAAGCACAGTGTATTCTTTGTTTTCCCTTTTTTGTTTCTTTCCTTGCATCTGTGTTGGAAACAACAATCACTACTGAGGGGGTGGGGAATAAGCAATGATGTCCTTTATACCAATTTAATTATTTTCCCATAATCTCAATAATCCATTCATATTCACAACATTAGCTCATCAAAACACATATGCAACAATAAAATCAAAACATAATAACCTTGAGAAATATCATCACAAACATGCAAACATAAGTACACAAGTGTTTTTGGTGGAAACCCTTTCAAGAGAAAACCACCCTATTGTTGTTATGCTACTCAATTATTTTATTATTCTAATGAAAAAATTGTACATGGATTTTATTACACCCATAAGACGGAAGACTCGGCTTCCTATATAGTATGCTAGCATCTATCAATTTGAAAATTTGTTTCTCTCATGGATCTACGAAAATCCATCCGCTCGAAGATCCCATGACCAATGAACCTCACCCAACTACCAATGGACTATCCAACTCCTATTGGATGGAGAAAATTTTTCCTACTACTTGATTCACCATCACTATCTATATTGAAGCCTCCACAACTTCACTTCCTCCATGCAAACCATGTTTCAAAATATTTCACATTGGGTTCTCAATTCACTCAACATGAGAAACCCAACAGTTTCATCCTTCTGCACATAAAAATTGAAACAACAACTTTTCTGAGAGAGGAGTTTTTCCTCCCTTATACTTGCAACAAATGTTACTCTTCACTATCAATTCTCCTCCATTCTACAATGCATAAAATTTGAATTATGCATACACGCACTCTCTACAATACAATGTGAGTAGCTTTAGCAAATTCTACTCACTCACAATGCCCCCACAAAAGTATACTCTCACACTCTCACCAAATCCAATCAAATAAACTCAATACCTTCCTTTATTTATCATTTTTCTAAGTTGAGTCACACAATAAATGCTACAGGTTATGGATCACTCAACAATTTTATTCACATGCTTCAGATTAAGTTGAGATATGATTTTTGATCAAATCAGCCACTAACTCCACTAGCCCTTTGATATCTTCAAAGTTGATTAGCTTATAAAGGCCCCACGAACCTTTCTAATCATAAACTAAAAATTTATGATCAATAACATCGTCGTAACACAAAAAATAGCTGATCATAACGAGGAATGTAGAGAAATTTCCATGAAAAACCTTAGTCACTCCCACAACACAACCTCCATGTGACCAGAAGTCCTCAGCTGCTCCCACATGCTTGGCTCCATATGACAAGAGCTTTTTAGTCACTCCCATGACTCAACATCCATAAGACTAGGGTAGAGGATGAAGGAAAACATCTTTCCTTAGCTTAAAAATTTCTCCACCTTCTTCCATAGCTTGACAAGCCTCTATAGGACCTTTGGAAGACACTGGAACCTCTACAATACTTCATCAATACACGGCCACATCATTTTCATCATCACAAGTCAAGCTAGGTTGACTAGGATTCCAACCAACAACCATAATAAATATATGAGCTGTCAATATGCAACTTAAAAACCTATCAAACATCCTCCAACACCTACACAACCATCTCAAGCATCCACAAACACATGTAGATCCTCTCGAAGCCCATATTATAATATCATCTACATGGGAGACCTAATATGGTACATGTAGACCAATCAACAAGGCTCGTCAACTCTAACTCCTGTAGCAACCACTAACATTTCTATGCAGCAACATGATCAAGGAGATCATCATCATCTCCAAGCTATTCCAAGCTAGTAGACATACCAAGAGCCATCCATCACATCTCCAAGCTAGGCTAAACTAGTAGACATGCCAAGAACCATCTACACCTCAACCATACACAATCCACTTGTAGTCACCTATACACATGCATATCCAACACACGTATAACCCAAGCAACCAGGTTGACATCAATGCCAACCAACAACATATCTGCAACACTCCAACACACATCAATACCAACAAAGGAGGATTGATGTCAACCCGTGATGAACCAATCATCTAATCAAACATCCTCACATTATCCCCATTTGACATCAATGGAAAAGGGATAAACATATAATGGACAAATGTTATACACTCCACTACATGCAAGGGGCTCCAATAACAAAAACATAACCTCCACTAAATCCACACAAGATGTGCCCAAACAACAACTCAAAGGTGCAACAACATATATCTCCCATGGAAGCATGATAATAAGCAACAACAACAATAGTTGGAACACATGCTCTCTCTTCTGAAGCAATAGCAACATAATCCATATCATAATAATAGCAAAAGCCCAAATCACCAACACATAGAAGCTACAACATAATTTGACCAACTAGCAGCAACATAATGTGACCAACTAGTAGCAACAACTCTGATCAACTCCATAGTAGCAACAACATATATACAACCAAATCTAAACCAACAACATCAAATACATACTCTCCACAATGTGCTATCTAGTAGTAGAAAATCCCATACATCAATAGCAGCAATGACTGTCTAGACGTAACATCTCCCTAAAGTAGACATGATAGTAACAAATCATGATGAAAAGTCACAAGAGTATGACCAACCATACTCCACTAAATGAAACCATCTCCATGGTTGAATGCATATATATATATATATATATATATATATATATATATATATATATATATATATATAGATATAGATATAGATATCACTTCCAATGCCTCATTCCCAAATACAAGAGGCTACTCCACATGGACCAAAAGCAATGACCAAAATATATGAAACAAAGTACATGGCCTCATAGGATTATTACATTTCTACAAAGTTGATAATACATGGATGCACAATGATATCAATAAGCCCATGTATGGATGAACCATGACTCACATGACTCTCTCTCAATGCATATATGACTGTAGATAGACTTTCCATCACAGGTATGATATTATACATGAATGGTATATGAAATACATGGTTGCACCGACACTACTAATAACCAATACATAGTTGAACCAACACCCATAACTTAATATGCAGCATATGCCAATCACAGTTCATGACTCTATGACCAATACCAAATGTTGGCTGCGTGACGCCTGACCCAGGTTCATCGTTAGTTAGCCAAACAAATCCTTACACTACTAGCCCTTTCAGCATCATCCCACAGAGCATGGACCGAAGCCTCACCCAAAGCAGTATGGGGGGATGCTGGAACCAAGTTTCCGCACCCTCAGATGGTCATGATGTCAGTTTATTCCTTATGTTCCAACTTTCACGCAAGTCCCCAAGTTCTAGGGCTCTGTCTTTTTAGCCCTTTATTCTATCCTTCGATACCTTCATGAACGGGTACGATTAACCTTCACACAACCCTAACCTATGGTTCAGGTACTTTGGCGTTTCTAGGGCAACATATTGTGTAGATTCCCATATTAGCTTAAGTGTCTTACTTATCTTATTAAACGATCATAGTTAGCGCCGCTTAAACAAATATTCTTACTTTGATTCAATTAACCAATGTAATTACATGCATCCACGCATCACATAAGCATTATAAATGAAATTCATACACAATATAACAACATGAATTAATAGGAAACTAAGACACAGAATTTGTAGAATGCTTCTCTTTATTGATATCTCGATATGATTACACACTCTATCCACCCTGCACACACGCCTCCAAAACGTCTATAGAATGATCCACCTCCATAGCTGAGAAATCCTTAGAGAGATTGCAACCTCCCCTTTTAAGGGTATATATTCCCTTGCCTCAATCATAAAATATAATTGTGTTGTCAGGTAACTGAGTAGAAGGATTTTGGTCAGCAAACAGTGACACTAATTCGTTCATTGTTGAAAGTGATAAGTCATTTTTGTAAATATATACCTTGTAATTTTCTTCAATGACCAAACTTCCTCCAAATTTGTCCTTGATATCTCAATCTTGGACTTCACCTTCAAATATATGTGTTCTCTCTTTTGTAGGATTTAACATCTTTGCCATATCTTTATTTACCATTTCGCTACCTCTAAATGGATTTTTCAAATCTTCAACTACATATGGATCATCTACAGAATCAAGTGCTATCAGATCTTCATCCTTATATGTCTTCTCAACTAAATGTACTAAGCCTTCAGTCCTACTTGTATCAACTTCAGGTTTGTTATTACTTCTTCCCTTCTTGGCATCCCTTGATGATACCTAGGTTTCCAAGAGTTTTGTTACCTTTATGAATTCTTGGCTATAGTCTTCAAATTGTTTATTTGGAAACATTTTTTTTCTGAGTTACCTTAGACATTATTATTCTGGTTCTAGAATTCTTCTTTTGAATATGTTCTAGTCCCACAATTGGCCAGGAGCAAGCTATGATATCATTGTGATGTACCACTTCTAAAATATGCAAATTTTTCGTCATAAACAAACTTTATTTGACAATTGTTTTACAAACAGTTAGAGTGTAACAATTTCATCAAACACTTGGCTTACATAATAAGGGAAATACTATAGCAAGAGGAAATAAAATACAATCATTAATTTTATTACTTAATTTACAGGGTTGTTACAATATAGGAATATGAAGGAAACTAGAGTTTCACTTGGTGATAACATTTGACCAATTTTGGCCCACTTGTATAAACTCATAAAGAAGGTACAAAATGTTAGCCTCCTTCACAAATTTCGAACCCTTTAATGATGCTTCTCAATACATAGAATTTTTCCTCAAATTTCTCTAGGAAACATATGTATTATCTCATCTTCATAATATGATGATTTATCTCGAATCTATCTTATTGAAAACACTAATATATGGTGCCAACTCTAAGAACAATCATCCCTGAAATCTCAACCCTCCCTAAGGAATATATTATTAGCATATTAGTCTTGTTCCAAAATTCTTCTATTGAACCCCATTCCCAATACATATTTCTGAAAAAAAAAACCTTATTTTTACTAGGTATCGCCTATTTTTACTAAATACATTTTTTAGAAACCACAATACATATAAACGCCCCCATATAATTGCAATATATTGAATCTATTTTTTAGAATTGTAAAACCCCTTTACGAATGAATGTTCTGAGATAGTGGTCAACAAGGTGAAGTACTTGTGCACAAATATTGGGTATGTTTGTTATAAAAATCAGTTTCTAAGCTTCAAGGAATCCACAGGAAATAAAAAAAAATAAGGCTTGATCCCTATGTATAGCCTTTGATTATTCCTATACCTTATGTCTCCTTGGATGCATTAGGTGTTCTTGTTGATGTGATGGAAGCCTTTTCCTCCTCCCCTATTAGCCCAGATATATTTTGAGATATTTCTCATGACATTGTTATGCAGTAGATGATGAACCCTGATAAGATGAATGTAGATGGGGTGCCAGCTACAACCTTAGTTCATATTTTAAATATAGTAGTGTTATCCATTACTTTGGTCAACAATTTTTGAATTAATTTTCCACTATTTGAATGACCACGTCCAAAATATTATTGTATCAATACTAGAAGTTGAAGGGGATACCAATGAATTTACATCTCTGACACTAGTGTATTCAGGATTAGAGTTGACCAACTAACAAACCAGTGTGGTATCATAGACATTGTCTGAAACACTTGGTTGTTTTTCGACACAATGAATTCATGATCCTAGATCTGGATAGGTTTGAAGGCATTCCATCATATTTTCCACCCATTCATGTTCCTCGGGGATGTGAGGAATCATCTGTAAAATTCCCATTAATTGGTTTCTTGGTTCCTTGTTTAGGGAAGGGAATGCCTTGGATTAAACCTTGTCCACTCTATGTGATATATGTCATGTATCTCAACGATTCAACTACCATTAATTACAGAGTTGGGGTTAATAGGATTTCTTGTTAGATAGATGTCACATGCCCTACTTCTGTTTTGCTTTTGGTGATACACAGAAAAGGGTAAAAGGATTAATAATTTCGTCATTATCTCAAAAAACTCAACAATTTGTATTTTAGCCCTATTACCATGCAATATTGTGGCAAATCATGCCAGGTTTTGAGGTTTATTGTCCAAGAAATATTTTCAATGCTTGTTATAAAATCTATATTCTGAACCAAGAGAAATACACAGGACATAAAAAAAGATATAACTTATAAGGTGTTGAATTAGCATTGAATGAGAAATTTATAAAGATCATCCAAATAAGGTGTAGGAGGTAGACAAAAAATGGAGCCAAAACGCATAATAACCTATTTTTTTCTTTGTATCAAAACTTGCTTTCAAGGCCAGGCTATTCTTCCATGATGTAATATTAGTAACCTAGTTGAGTGATGAGACTTAGGCCTAGTTTATTTGGTCCAATATTTATTATATATGTAAGTTTATTAAAATGAGGTGGGTGAATTATTATCACTCTCCTAACTCATAAAATATTTCTATCCACCAATTTTGTACTCTTGTATATACTTCATATAATATAGAGTGTACAATTTGATTTTCTCTTGCACTTTCCTTCTCTGCGATTGTTCTCATTGATTTTTCAGTTCATGCACATATCACTAGGGTTTATTTTCTTGTTTCTATTGTAGTATGAGTTTTGTTTTGGGTTGTAGTATTATTTCCGTTTTTTGCGATAAAGTGTATTCATATTTATTCAATTTAAATGTCTTGCGTTTAATTCTTTGAACGAGTGGGTGTTGGCTATAGGATCTACAGACAGAACAATGAAACTTTTTGATCTGTGCAAAATAACCAATGTTTTTCATACCTTTTCTTGTCACAAGTATGCGATTTTTCTGGGTCTAATTCATTTTCTTGTTTATGGAATTACCATCCTAAATTTCTATGATGTATGTGGAAAGTTCATATGTTATATCTCTTTATGTGGAGGTAGTTTAGCATTGGAACAAAAATGGATTTCTTAAAATAGAATATAAGGAATTGAATATCCATTTATTCTTCTTGAAATGCGTTGTAAAGAAGAGATTTTTCCTCCAATATTTTTACCATTTTATTTGGTAGAACACATGGTAGAGAATGATGCACTGCTCCTTTTGTCATTGTGTTTGGAATGTATACATATTGACAGAGTGTTTTTTGTAGCTTCATTGTTGTTTGTTTTATACCAATAGAAATTAAGCTTCATTATACCAATAGAAACTAAGCTTCATTGTGTAGTTTCATTGTTTTTTTATACCAATAGATTCATTTTTGTTTTATACGAATAGTTAGTTTTGTGTAGCTTCATTGTTGTATAATGTTGATGATAAGAGAGTATTAATTCTTATTGTTTATGGCAAATATGGATGAACATTAGGATTTGGATATATTGGGGTTGTATTTATTTTTGAAACAAATATTTTTTAGGATGTAAATGAATATGAAATAAGAAAATCAAGTGGGTACATTTTGCTAGATACATTGGAAGGGGGTATAAATGACATAGTTTTAGAAACAATTCCAAAAGGCCATTCTTTGGCATATATGAAATTTTTGGTAGATATGTGGAGATAACATGCAAAAATGATAATATGGAGTACAACTAGTTAATGATGGACTTATTTGTTTGTTTTTACTCATAAAGGAGAGGCAAGGCCAAGATGCAACCAATCAATCATTATGTTAGTAGGAGGTTTACTTCCTTTGAACCCTAAGGATCATGGAATATTGAGGCATGTTACCCATCCACATGTATGGGTAACCATAGTAGAATTTGTTTATTCTATGATGCAATTTTCCAGCTAGTTGTCATTATTTATTATATGTTGTCTGTTTCTTTCCATTTCTTTTCACAAGATATCTACAACTTGATTTTTTTAGATTATAACTTAGCCGACATGATTGCTATTAAGTTCGAAAGGTATCCTTTTTCTATGGTGACATTTTATTTGTTTTGTTTATACATGTCATATGCACACATAATGACCACTATTTCCCTACTAAAGAAAACTTGTTCAAGTTTCTTGCATTTCTGGGGGAAAATGGCATTTCTAGGGAGGTCTATGTCGTATAATTCCTTTAGAGTATAATTTATTTTATATTCCAATGTTCATCGTATTTCATGTCTTATGCTTTTAATTATATCTTCTTTCATTTTAGAAGAGGAACTCGGTATTGATGGTCAAAAGAAGGAACCGAAGAAAGAAGAGAACAATAACACTCGAGCGACAAATGCAGAGAGAGAGAGAGAGAGAGAGAATCGATGTAGCGATAACCCTAAATACAATATCTCACATGAGACACACACATAGAGACCAATGATCAATTCTTCAGAGTTGGTGAATTCACCTACAATGCCTTGGCAACACAATGATAATGTTTGAAGTGACGAAACAATATTTCATCTGTAAATTGTAGTCCAACCAATACTAAGTTGGAAACTATATTGCAATACTTGCCATTCAATATAATTTATGTGGTTGAAATTATGTATAGTTACACTTGATATTATTTAGTATTGTAATCAATGTATGTAACTTTGTTTTTTCATATTAGATGAACATGCACATTTTATGACATATTTTTAAATTAGTCACAAAATCATACTAATTAATTTATGTTAATTAATAATGAACACATAAAATCAATCTAAAACTACTAAATTAATAGTTTATATTGATTAATGATGATCACAAATAAAATGAATATAGACTACTAAATTAGCATTTATATAGTGAATATGAAATTACAAAAAGAAATGACTACTACGCATAATAAATTTGGGATTACAAATGATGACTAATATTTGCATATACACAACTATTAGTAGCTAATTTACAATATCTAATAACATGACCAAAATTTAGCCATATTTCTTTTATCATTAATTGGTTTCAAACGATGACTAAAAGTTGCATATATATGACTATTAGTAGCTAATTTACAATATATTTTAACACAACTAACACTTTGGTCATATTTTTTTGCTCATTAATTGGTTGTTTTCTCAGGTGATCATATAGTAATATATTTTGTTGTATATTGGGTCATTAATTGTGGAAATTAATGACTAAATCAATGACCAAATTAATGACTAAATAAATGACTAAATATACTACTAGATAATAAAATTGATACAACCAATTAATGACTAAGTTAAAAATGATAGAAAGTTGGACGTGTTATAAGATACTATAAATTAGCTATTATTGGTCACCGAGTGAAAAATGGTCATTTATATGCAAAAAATAGTCATTTTTTTAGTAACTAATTAGCCATTTTGTACTAGTGTTCTTGTTAGTCTTCTTGGTAAAAGCATCGTGGCTTGTCTAGTAGATTCTTCTATCCAATGAGATGTTGTAAAGGATTATTTCACATTATATACCTCTATTAGGAAAAATATTGAGAGGGTGCGAGTGAATTGATATTTTAAAATCATTAACTTTTCATTTCATATTGTGATTTTTGTAAGTGACTTTACAGAAAGGAACTCGCATGTGTACAATATTTTTCTTAAGACAACTAGCATATATCCAATAAACTTACTTTGCAGTTAATTCATCTTCTGTTTATTTTGATCGAGTGCATCAGTACTTCATTAAACATTGAATATACAGTAACCATGTGCAATAAGAACAAAATAAACTATCACACATACGACACACACATAAAAACTAAGATTTAAGGTGGAAACCCAATGCACTAAAAAACCACCTATTATTGTAGTCTTTATTTTCATTTTAATATAAAGAAAACCTTTTACAATCTTGTACTAACACAGACTCATACCAGTACATAGGAACCCACCTGCAGAAGGACACAACCTTCACTCATTCTCTAGCTCTTATTGGAAGGGAGATCCAACCTCCTGGATCTTGTATTGGCGTACACTCATACTAATACATATGCGCCAACCTGCAGAAGGCTACAACCTTCCCTCATCCTCCAGTTACTAATTGAAGGGAGTTCCAATCCCCTATTTGATTTACTAGCTACCACTAGAAGGAAGCTCCAACTCCCTCAACTCTGGGGACCACGTTTCATAAATTTTCATACTGCATCCACCTACTACAACACATCATAACTTGTAGGTGATGTTTCATCAAATTTTTAGACTGGATCCATTACTAACATTTAAGCTCAGTATCTATCATCAAATTGTAACTCATCATTATAACTTAATCAACCAATCACTGAAACTCAATCAACTGAAACTCAACCAATCAAAATATTCAAATCAATGTAATTAAATGCAAACAACATATTATGCATCACATAAACTAAATTATGTTACTACAAACCATGATCAACCATCTTCCAAAATATGTACGCTAATTTTTAGTAGCAAAATTGCATGTGTACATGCCCTTCATGAGTCATACCTACATACAGATATTAAACTTCTTAAAGCTAGAAACTGAACAACTATTATTCTAAAACAAACATTGAATCATACTTAGATCTATTGCATCATTCTAAACCAATCACAGAACTTACCCTGGTCTCCAATCACAATCAACAAGTAACCTCAACATTATTTAATCAATCAATCCATAATCAAAACATCATTGCCTAAGCACAGATCATAAAGAAGACATTGTTGACAGACAACAGAAACACATCAAGACTGATTAAATTGATGAGACATCCTTTTCATCAAAACCCTACTTTCTATACGTGCTTTCTTCAAATCATATGCGTGTGTATGCACTTTTTAGAAACCAAATCTGTGTGTATGTGACTTACTAGAAACACATCCACGTGTCTACGTGCCTTGAAGGCTATAAAACCCATGTACAAATACTTAAATTCAGAGTCAAATATTCACTACGAGACACAACTTTAGACATACCCATATCTCGACATATTGTTGGGTCCCTATAATACTAGTGAGTACCCCATTACTATTGTAGTTGTAACCCTTATTAATATTGTTGTGCCCCTATTGTCTCCATATTGTTATTATTGTGACTCCTTAAACTCCTATATATAGAAAGGAGGTTTTTCATTTGAATCATCCAAGAATTGTTCATTTATGTAATGTAAAGGAGGTTGACCCCTCGGAGAGGATGAAATCTAAGGCGTTGATCTCTCTTTTCTATCTTTTCTTGAGCTGGTTTCATAACATTTGGTATCAGAGCTTTGGATTCTAGGGTTTCGCTACTCCAAACAGGTCATCGTGGCATTTTCGCTATAAATTTTATTCTGCAATGTTTCGGAAGCTAAAAACAAAACCCATTTCAAATGACATCACGTTGAATTTGAGGTCTAAATTTCAGAGCTTTGCGTGCTATAATTTCGGAGATATGATCTGAGGAAGTTGTTCCTTTTGAAGAATCCTGAATTACATTCAAAACAGGTGACCTAGGGAAAATCGTTGTAACTTTCTCTCTGAGCATCAGATTGAAATTTCGTGAGAAGGTACAGAGAGAGGACAGACTTTAGTTTCTTGTAAATAATTTTCAGAGCCAAAGAACAAAGCATGGACAAGTGGCACGTCGTACAAATTCTCTCTATTGAATTAGTCTATAATCAGGTCATTGTGGGAGATTTGGCATAACTCGTCATTGGAGAATCCAATTGGGGTCAGAATGGTGGCATTAGAAAGAGGACACAAAGGGCTACCGTAGGTCGCAATTTGAGAACTGGAAGATCTAAAATTATAGAGATACATCAGAGGCAATATCGAGCTCCTACAAAGTGAAAAAAGGTGTGTATATTTTTTTTTAAATGTTTGCTTAAGCTTGGTTTGAAAAATTATTTTGAAGGAATTCAAAGGGAATAGTAAAGCATTATTATCGGTAATTGATGCCCAGAGGAAAGAAAATGGAAACACCTAGTAGGCGACCTCAAAGCTCTAGCATAACTCATGAAGAAGAGGAAGAAATGCAACATGATATATCAAAATTACGAGACCAAGTGCACCAAGTGTCACTTGCACAAAAAGGACCAGAATCTAAGATGGATTGTTTAAAGAAAGGTGTAGAAGCTAAGATGAATGACGTGGAAGCTAAGATGGATGATTTGAAGATAGATTTGAAGACAGACATGGAAGAATTGAAGAAGTTGCTACAAGAAAGGGTCACTAATGGTGAAAGGGTAGTAAAGGAAACTGATGATGAGAAAAAAAGAAATGTTAGTCATCATTCCATAGACTCGAATGTTGGATTGAAGACCCACCATATTCCAAAAATCGATATGAGGAAATTTGATGGCAAGGATCCCGCAACATGGATATTACAGATGGAGCAAATTTTCGATCTCAATAATGTGCAAAACACACAAAAGGTACGTATGGCAACTTTATATTTGGAACCAAATCAGTTTGTATGGTATCAATGGCTTTGATCTCGTAAAAAATTTATCACTTGGGCAATTTTTACGGAAGAATTGATAGCACATTATGAGGATACAAAAAGCAACACTTTTTTTAGCCAATTGATAAGTCTCAAACAAAAGGGTTCAATAATGGAGCACATTGAGGAGTTCCAAAAATTGAACATAAGGGTAAAAGATATTTGAGAGGAGCATAGGATTGATGTGTTCATAGGGTCTTTAAAGGATAATATCCAACATGATGTTCGCCTTTGGGAACCTGATTCATTAGAGAAGGCATTCAGGTTAACAAGAAAAATGGAAAGCAAAATATGGCAACCAGGAAGCATACCACTCACAACTATAAAGACGGAAATGTTGTTGCCCCTAGCCTTCCACAACCTATAGGTTGACACACAACAATTGGAAGAAAAAAGAGCAAAAGGGCTTTGTTACAGTTGTGATAGCAAATACACTAAAGGTCGTCAGTGTGCTGAGAAGAAATTATTTTACATAGATTGTGAAGAGGAAGAAGAAAAGGAGCAAGAAAGGTCAAAAGAAGAGGATATACTCCAAGAACAAAGCCTAGATGAGGAACAAATGAATCCGACCATATCTTGTAATGCATTGGCGGGAATTACCACTCCTCAAACCATCAAGATAGAAGGACAATCAAGAAGAAAAAGGTAATAGTGTTATTGATTCAGGAAGTACCCACAATTTTATTCATTGTAAGGTAGCAAAAGAATTGAATTGCTTCTTATATCCAGCACCAGAGTGTCAAGTGATGGTTGCAAATGGAGGAACAATAAATAGAAAAGGAAAGGGCCATAATATCAAGCTATCCATGGGAGAATATGTATTGACTAGCCCAATGCTTTCCATTCCAATGGGAGGTGCTGATGTTGTACTAGGAGTCCAATGGCTACAATCCTTGGGTACAATAGCTTTAATTTTCAAGAACTTTTCATGAAATTTTCTGTGGAAGGAAAAGAAGTTGAATTAAGTGGTATTGCAGGGAAACCGGGAAAGACAATCAGCTCTAACAGTATGACAAAGCTTCTAAAAAAGGAACAAAAAGGTGTAATTGCACAATTATGTTCGCTAGATGTTTCCACATTGGAATCATCTATTTCTCCATATCTCCAAAAAGTCTTGGACAATCATTCCAAGGTATTTGAGACTCCCAAAGGTCTCCCACCTATTCATGATCATGATCATGCTATTAATCTGATTCCAGGAAGCGTTCCTCCAAACATTAGGCCGTACAGATATCCCTATGCCCAAAAGAGTGAAATTGAACGTATGATTGCAGAAATGCTAGAGGCTAGTATAATTCAACCGAGTCAAAGTTCTTTCTCTGATCCAGTGGTATTGATGCACAAGAAGGATGGATCATGGTGCATGTGTCCAGATTATAGGGAGCTCAACAAGCTCACTATTAAAGATAAATTTCCCATTCCTGTCATTGATGAATCACTGGATGAATTGCATGGATCAATTTACTTCACCAAGTTGGATCTTCGTTCAGGATATTATCAAATCAGAATGAAGACTGAAGACATTTCAAAAATAACATTTAGAACTCATGAGGGTCATTATGAATTTTTGGTCATGCCTTTTGGCCTTACCAATGCACCCTCAACATTTCAAGGTTTGATGAATTCAATTTTCAAACCATTCCTTAGAAAATTGTGTTAGTATTTTTTGATGATATACTAATCTACCAGCAAGTCTTGGAAGGATCATGTTGAACATGTTGATAGGGTGCTACAACTATTGGAGGAGAAACAATTATATGCAAAAAGATCCAAATGTTCTTTGGAGTACAAGAGGTGGAATAGCTGGGTCATATTGTATCTCATGAAGGAGTTAAGGTAGACCCTAGAAAAATTAAATCCATTAAGGAATGGAAAATCCCCACATCCATAAAGCATCTGCGA
>APFE030414850.1:36587-52820 GCA_000404065.3 Pinus taeda
TATTGTGACTCCTTAGACTCCTATATATAGAAAGGAGGTTTTTTCATTTGAATCATCCAGGAATTATTCATTTATGTAATGTAAAGGAGGTTGCCCCCTCGAAGAGGCTGAAATCTAAGGTGTTGATCTCTCTTTTCTATCTTTTCTTGAGCTGGTTTCATAACACATACATAGACAAATCATGCATTAAGACACCATCAACACAAATCAAATCATCCCATAATCATGATTGTAATGTCATATCTATTGGATTTGATCCATCATCAAACTCTCTGATGCATACTTAGTTTAGATCAAGCAAAGCATCAATAGCCTGTTATGAAACTAGCTCACAAGAATATAGAAAATATAGATAAACGACTTCAAAATCAACCTCTTCGAGGGGGAAACGTCCTTTACATTACATAAATGAAAAATTCTTCGATGATACAAATGACAAGACCTCCTTTCTATGTATAGGAATCTAAGGGGTCCTAATATAGTCAGAACCTACATAACAATAATATTGTAGGGGCACAACAATAACAATAGTGGGCTTCTATGGGGCATAATAATAACAACATGGGGACTATATGGGAACAATAATACAATAAGGGGGTTGCACTAATAACAATAAGGGGTTACACTAGTAGTATAGGGGCCCAACATGACCCTCCGCTTCAAAAAGTGTTGTCCATAATGCTTGAGTAGGTCTAGATGCTTCTATATAAATTCTCATCCTCCCATGTGAATATTCAGCGGTAAGTTCTTCTAGTTGATGAGATACTATGAAATTGATCAATTTCATAGCTATCAATTTCTTGTTTTTGTGACTGCTGCAGGTTCCAATATGATTTTTCCTTCCTCGTCAAGTTTTGGAAATATTATTTGAACTGGGATCTTCTCACCTATAACCTTTTTTAAGCATGAAACATGGAAAACTAGGTGCACTTGAGAAGATGTAGGAAGCTCCAAGTTGTATACCATAGTACCAATCTTTTGCAACACCTTGTATATACCATAATACTTTGGTGATAATTTATTATCCTTCTTAGTTTGCTTTAGGGACATGTGTTTGTATGGTTGTAATTGTAGAAATGCCGAGTTGCCTACATTAAAACTTCTTTCACTACGATGTTGATCTGCATGTTGTTTCATTCTATTATGCGCCAAAGTGAGGTTATCCTTTGAGAGTTTGATAACTTGTTGTTGATGCTCTATGTGATCTTCCACTTCTTGACCCTTAGAATTATGTTTTAAAGTGGATGTGATTGATGGTGGATAATAAGATGAGCTATGAGGTAACTGAGTACCCAAATATTCCACCTCTTGTACTCCAAAGAAACATTTCGATATTTTTTCATATAATTGTTTCTCCTCCAATAGTTTGAGCACCCTGTCAACATGTTGAACATTATCCTTCCCAGACTTATTATAGATTAGTATATCATAAAAAAATACTAACACAAATTTTCCAATGAAGGGTTTGAAAATGGAATTCATCAAACCTTGAAATGTAGAAGGTGCATTGGTAAGGTCAAAATGCATGACGAGAAAATAATAATGACCCTAATGAGTTCTAAATGTTGTTTTTTGAATGTCTTCTTTATTCATTCTAATTTGATGATATCATGAACAAAAATCCAACTTAGTGAAGTAAATTGATCCATGTAATTCATCCAATAATTCATCAATTATGGGAATGGGAAATTTAACTTTAATAGTAAACTCGTTGAGCTCCCTATAATCTAGACACATGTGCCATGATTCATCCTTCTTGTGTACCAATACCACTGGAGAAAAGAAAGAACTTTGACTAGGTTTAATTATACCAACTTCTACCATTTCTGCAACCATACATTCAATTTCACTCTTTTGGGAATATGGATATCTTTAAGGCCTAATGTCTAGGGGAACACTTCCTGGAATCAAATGAATAGAATGATCATGATCATGAATAGGTGGGAGTCCTTTGTGAGTCTCAAATACCTTGGAATGATTGTCCAAAATGTTTTGCAGATCTATTGAAATATATGATTTTGATGTGGGAACCTCTAGCGAACATAATTGTGCAATTACGCCTCATTGTTCTTTCTTTATAAGCTTTGTCATGCCATTAGATTTGATTATATTTCTGAGTTTCCCTACAATACCCCTTAATTGAACTTCCCCTTCTGAAAAAAATTCAACAAACGTTCTTGAAAATTAAAATCTATCATACCCAAAGATTGTAGCTATTAGACTCCTAGTGCAACCTTTGCAACAACCATTGGAATGGAAATAATTGAGCTATTCAAGACATATTTTCCCATGGATAGCTTGATATTATGGCACTTTCCAGAGAAATTTATGGTTCCTCTATTTGCAACCATTACATGACACTCTGGTGCTGGATATAGGAAGCAATTCAATTCCTTTCCTATTTTAAGATGAATAAAATTATGTGTACTACCCGAATCAATCAACAATATTACCTTTTTCTTCTTGACATGCCCTTCTATCTTGAGAGTTTGAGGAATGGTAATTATTGTCAATGCATTACAAGATATGGTCAAATTCATTTCTTCTTTTTTTGGGATTGGTTCCTTGTGTATATCCTCTTCTTTTGATGTTTCTTATTCCTTTTCTTGTTCCTCTTCCCCATCTATGCAAATTAGTTCCTTCGTAGCACACTTATGACCTTTAGTGTAATTTCTATCACAATTGTAACAAAGCCCTTTTTCTCTTTTTTCTTCCAATTGTTGTGGTGTCAACCTCGCAGGTCATGAAAGGTTAGGAGAAACAACACTTCCATCTTTATAGTTGTGAGTGGTAGGCTTCCTTGTTGCCATAATTTTTCTTTCTAGTTTTCTTGCCTACCTGAATGCTTTCTCCAATGAATCAAGTTCTCAAAGGTGAACCTCATGTTCGATGTTATCCTTTAAAGTCCCTATGAACACATCAATCATATGTTCCTCTAGAATATATTTTACCCTTATATTTACTTTTTAGAAGTCCTCAATATGCTCCATCATTGAACCCTTTTGTTTGATATTTATCAATTGGCTAAAAAAGGTTTTTCTCTTTGTATCCTCATAATGTGCTATCATTTCCTCTGTGGTGACGAGTGGTCTACGAGGAAAAAAACCCTTTATACCATAAAAATTGATTCGCTTCTAAATATAAAGATGAAATATGTACCTTTTGTAACAGTTCCACATCATCTAGATAAAAATATTTCTCCATTTGTAGTATCCATGTTATGGGATCCCTGCCATTAAACTTCCTCATATCAATCTTTGGAATATGGTGGGTCTTCAATCGAATGTTATATTATATTTTTTTCTCACCATGAGTTTCCTCTACTACCATTTCGTCATTAGGAGGCCTTTCTTGTAGCAGCTTTATCCCACCTTCCTTCAAACTTTCCATGCATTTCTTTATTTTTCCATGGCACATATAAAACTATTTGTCTTAGCTTTGATCACATTCTTCAAATCTTCCATCCAATTTTACTTACTAGGTGTTTCTATTTTCTTGATTTGTGTCATTCTCTTTCTTGCTTTTAGAAGCTCAATTTTGAATCTCTTGTATACCTAAAATTTTGGATCTCCAAGGTCTAAGATTACGACTTGTAGTAGCCCTCTGCGTCCTCTTTCCAATGCCACCAGTCTCATCGAAATTAGATTCTCCAAGGAAGAGTTATGCCCAATCTCCCAAGATGACCTCATTATATAATGTTTCATTGGAGTGAGCTTGTACGAAGTGCCACATGTCACAGTTTCAACCTTTAGACATGAAATAATACACACAAAATTACGATCCATCCTCTTTCTGTAAATTCTTACGAAATTTCAATCGAATGGTCAAAGAGAAATTTATGACGATTTTCCCAAGATCGCGTGTTTGGGATGTAATTTGGGAGCTTGCAAAAACTCTAACTTCCTTGGATCATATCTCCAATAATATAGCGCGACAAGCTCGAAAATCCAGACCTCAGATTTAGAGAGATTTCATCTCAAATGGTTTTTATTTTTATTTTGAAACATCGTAGACAAAAAGTTATAGCACAAATTCCACGATGACATGTTTGGAGTAGTGAAACCCTAGAATCCAAATCTCTCATACCAAATGTTATGAAACCATCTCACAAAAAAGATAGAAAAGATAGATAAATGACTTCAAAATTAGCCTCTTTGAGGAGGCAACCTCCTTTACATTACATAAATAAAAATTTCTTCGATGATACAAATGACAAGACCTCCTTTCTATATATAGGAGTCTAAGGGTTCCAATACAATTAGAGCCTACATAACAATAATATTGTAGGGGCATAACAATAATAATAGTGGGCTTCTATGGGGCATCCTAATAACAACAGGGGGACTATATAGGCACAATAATACAATAAGGGGGTTGTACTAATAACAATAATGGGTTACACTAGAAGTATAGGGACCTAACATAGCCCATAACATGCATATTTGCTTTAGATCTAACAATTCATAAGATTTCCATCACTCCCACACATTTTACACTTTGATCTTCATCACCTTATATATCTTAGCATTTTTCAATACCATAGGTCAAAACCATACTCCAACGGATAGCTTTCTTATATGGGATCAAAACATCCACTATTGGGATCAATACCATAGGGCAATACTATGGTAAGGACCCTTGGTATTTAGAATACCATGGTGTGGAAAATGTAAGTTACTTTGCTTCTTCATACTCGCATGTGTACAGAGATTTTCTTAAAAGAACCCATGTATACCTCTTGAACTTTCAACTTTTAATATTTAGTGGCATCATAAGGGATAGTCAAATATAGAATAGCAAGTGGCCAAAGAGGTGGGAGCCAAGCCATGATTGTTCCCAAGAGTGAACTAATGCTAAGAGCCAAGTATGTCTTCTCTAGGGTTGGTATCTTTTGAGGGATTCTTAGAAAATTGGAAAGCTTCTTCCTATGGCTTTCATCAAATACTAGTAGTAGTAGCAATTCAACAACGATTATGTTCTCAGATGTTGGTTTCACTCAGTTGAGATGCTAGTTTCTCTTAGTTGAGGTGTGTATATTGTTTGAAATCTATTTTTCCCCTATTCAAATGTTCCAACGTGTAAAGCACATTCTAGTGTATGTTCCTCTCTTTTTTTAAACTTGCATATAGTAAACTTAATTATTTCATTTATAATATTTTATCCTATGTTTTTATTTTAATAGTTGTTCATATCATTATAGGTCATGTAGAAGAGATATTAACATTTATACTAACCTCAATGTCTAAAATTATATTTCCAAGTTGTGTATCATTAAGTTAAACTTCACTTGCAAGTTGAACTTCACAATATACTAAGTGTTAAGAATAGTTGATATAAATGAGCACCTCAAGAGCCCCATAAAAGACCATCTTTTAGCTTGTATGATGATATAATAATTTTTAACTAGAAATTTGACCTGAAGTATTGGTTAAGTTATTTACATATTTACATGCAATAAATTGGTAATAGGGCCTTAATGTGATATGAAATAGACTCTCTAGAAATCAATGTGTTGTAGACGAGTTTTGTTTTACATGCCTGGACTAATAAAAGTGAGAGGACTTATTACTATAGTCCTTGCTCCCTTATGGAAGGGACTAAAAAGCTAATAGTAGAGAACTTTAGGACCTTGTTTTATATAGAATTGAGATGAAAAATTACTAAGTGTCATTGTAATCTAGAGAAGGAGAGAGTAATTATTATTAAAGTAAATGGAAAAAAAATTAGGGTGTATATTGAGTTACACTAGATCTCCATTTTTTTTATTAGTTAAAAAGTATGTCGGATGAGTTGAAGTGAGCAAGGGGAGAATAGGGTTAGAGGATAGGAGATAGTTGAGCAAGGTCAGGGGGACTAAGGGAAGTTTTAGCAGAAAAAAGGAAAGGGATAATGATGTCAAATTTTGTTTCTAATAGAAATTGTGTGATTGTCATCAACCACTCATGTCTAATCTTTGTGTTTCAAGAAATATGATTGATGCTTTATAAGTGTTAATTTCATAAGTTCATGGTAGAGGACTATGTATGAAGATACTTTAACCCTCATAGGTGAATAGAGGAATGCACCAAGAGTTAGAGTAGTGAAGTAGAGAAATCAACTAGATGACGGACTATCATGACAAACCAATCAATGGTCTAAGGTTTGTATAATTACCTTAGCTATTGTGTAGAGGAATGCACCAGAGTTAGAGTAGTGAAGTAGAGCTCAGAAATCAACTGGATGAACGGACTATCATGACAAACCAATCAATGGTCAAGGTTTGTATAATTACCTTAGCTATTGTGTTAGTGTTGATTTGAGGTTTGTAATGGAAACCAGTCTATTAATGGCTCCAATAGAAAGAAGTATCCTTTCTAATTGAATTTTATCCTATTATCATGACTGCAAGAAGGTTTGTAGCTGTAGAGGTCCAATATCCTTTTAGATCTAAGATCTAAGATATTGACCTGAGATCGCTATGACATAAACAAGAAAAGGGGAAGGTATACATTTAATTGTCATGGATGGTGACATTGAGATGACATCTAACATAATGGAATGATCATTGGTTGATTTTTAATTCAAATAAAAACCCAAGATTCAATATCTAAGTGCCTTCGATCACTAGTGGTGGTTTCACGCATAAAGTTTGGGCTTTTAACATAAAGTGAATTCACTAACGGGCAGGGATCATAGGCTTTATGCCATTTGGCTAAACCCACATCCTTTTTCTTGATGCTAGAGAAATTCTTGGAGCTAAGGGCTACATAAATTTGAGGTCCATGTGTAAGAATCTGGTCGATTTAGAGTGGAGACAAAATCCTGACCTACAAGAAGTTCCACACCAAAGTTCATAAATGAAAGTTGGAGTGGTTTGTCACAAGTGGTTTCTAGTTTTGGACCCCTGCTTGTTAAGGACGGCCCTAGGGTGAATTAGGGTCATAGATCACATGCATATAAGTGCACACCATAGGCATATCGTTCATAGGTAGTATCGATTTAAGGTCCATGTGTAAGAATCTGGTCGATTTAGAGTGGAGACAAAATCCTGACCTACAAGAAGTTCCACACCAAAGTTCATAAATGAAAATTGCAGTGGTTTGTCACAAGTGGTTTCTAGTTTTGGACCCAGGGTTTTTAATCTTGCAATAGACCAGGGGCGGCCGTAGGGTGAATTAGGGTCGTATATCACATGCATATAAGTGCACACCATAGGCATATCGTTCACAGGTAGTATCGATTTAACAGGGGTCCCAAGGCGGGAGTTCCAATACCAGAAAACCCATTTGTTAGGTAGACTACTCCTTTTGTTAAGTCACAGTAGACCTGGAGGACCTGGATAAAGTTGTGCCATCTATTTATTATGTCTGTGACCACGTCATTAAAAGGAGGTTGCTCAATTAATCAGAGGAAGACTTGGTAGCGGTGGGTTGTCCCATCAATAGATGGCTTTGACATATGGAAATGTTTCCACAATTGCAGTTATTGCCACTACCCACGTGTAAAGCATTAAGACTTGTGGCAAGTGTTGAGTGGCGAGTAGTCCTAACACTAAATGAACCTGAGGGACAAAATAATACTCGACAATTATTAGTGCCTTCTAGGCATGGATAGTGAATTCCAAGGGAAATTTGACACCGGGAAAGGAGAAGATAAAGGAGTGGAGAGGAGTAAAGAGTCACCCACCATCATGAAAACAATTCGCGTGGTTGATAGAGACAATGAACATCATTAGAGATTGGTTAAGATCAACCATCTTTATGGTTGTGATAGTTATTATCATGTTGTCAATGTCTACGGTAATAAGCATTAATTTAATTAATAAATATATCAGTTTTAAATGACAGAAAATTGTTGACTAATGTACATCAAACGCCATTTTTAATTATGTGTTTGTGTTATCATGTTATTAATGCCTGCTGTAATAAGCACTAATTTAATTAATATACATATCAATTTTAAATGACAGAAAATTGTTGATTAATGTACATCAACAGTAACTTTTAAATATGTGTTTGTGTTGCTACTTATCAATGGTAAGTAGATAAATACTATGACATAATGAAAAATGGTTGATATAAACAATAAACACGATTAATTTTAGAATTTTGGAAATGATGTAATTAATTAAGAAGGGAAGAAAATGGTATTTAATCTATGTATATCAATTATTTTTTATTTTGAGTATATCATTGGGTTAGCTATTATCACGTTATTAATGTATGTTAGCTATTATAAGATAAGGAAGATTTGTTAACAACAGGAAGTCACATCAATAGATGGACCCAATATATGGAAATATTTTTGACAATTGTAGTTATTGCCACTACCCACAGACTTGTGGCTAGTGGTCATGTCACTAAATCTACATGAGAGAGAGAAAAGAATTTGTTGCAATTACCAGTTCCTTGTAAACTTGGAGAGTGAATTCCAAGGGAAATTTGACACCAGGAAAGGAGAAGAAAGAGGAGTGGAGAGGAGTAAAGCGGAACTTGCCATCATGAAAACAATTCTCATAATTAAAAATGGTTGATATACTCAACAAACATCATTAAAATTTGTTTAAAGTCAACCATATTTATGGTTGAATTACTTATTATCATGTTATTAATGTGTGTTGTAATGAGCATTACTTTAATTAATAAACATATTAATTTTACATGACATCAAATTGTTGATTAATGTACATCAATCATCACTTTTAATTATGTGATTGTGTTAGTATTTATCAATTGTAAGTAGATAAACACTATTTCATAATGAAAAATAATTGATATAATCAATATACATGGTCAATTTTAAGACTTCAAAAATGATGTTATTAGTTTTGAATGGAAGAAAATGGTAGTTGATCCATGTATACCAACAACCTTTGATTTTGATTATATTGTTGTGTTAGCTATTATCATATTATTATTGTATGTTATAGGCAGGGAAAAATAATTTTCAAAAATAAAGATTATTATATAATTTTGAAATATAGAAAAGGACTTATAGAGTGTATATATCAATCACCTTTAATTATGTAATTCTACTATCAAATTCCCATAATTAAAGCTTAAACTAGAATTATTCATGGAAATACATGTGTGTGAATTCTCGAAAGGAACCTAAGTTGTTAGTATTCTTGGCCATGTGGCACATTGTAAAAGAGAAAAATAATTAGGCTAAGGTATTTTGTAATTCCTAAATAGGAGGACATGTGTAGAAAATATGTTAGGTAAAGTGGCATTAACTTCTGGAAAATGTATGTTGGTAGATTTATGAGAGGACTATTACTGGCAACCTCCATGATGTAATCTAGATATTTTTTATTAGTTAAAAGGTATATAGGATGAGCTAAAGTCATTAAGTGGAGAAGAGGAATAGAGGACAGGAGATAGTGGAGCAAGGATAAGGAGACTAAGAGATGTCTTAGAGGAAGAGAGGAAAGAACCAATTAGTAATGTAAATATGCCATAATAATGTGCATATTTGTTGCTAATAGAAACCCTGTGATTTTCCTCAACCATTGTTATTTGATATCTATGTCTCTAGTGATAGAGTTGATTCTTTGTAAGTGTTAATTTTGTGAGGTGATGCTAGAGGACTATGTATGAGGATAGTCTGACCCTAGTAGGTGAATAGAGGGATGCACAAATAATTAATGTAGTGAACCAAACTTAAGTGATCAACTTCATGAAGGGCTTATCATAGTAGACCAATCAATGGCCAAGGTTAGCATAATTATCGTTGGTATAGGTTAGCATAATTATCGTTGGTATTTGTGATGCAGTATCCGCACCCATGTGAGTTTTATAAGGACAACTTATATTTTAATGGCTTTGAGGAAAAGGAATATCCCTATCAATTAAAGTTTGTCTTGGTATCAATTCTATCAATTAAAGTTTGTCTTGGTATCAAGTCTATGGGCAGGTTTGTAGTTGCAGAGGTAGGAGACCCTTCAAGACTCTAGATCTGAAATCATGTGTTGATATATATCATAGTACTTTGACATAAAATGGAAATAGGGAAAGAATACATTAAGTTTCATGGAAGGTGACATCAATATAATGTCTATGAGAGCAGAATAGGCATTTGTTGATTTGGCTTTGAAAATAAAATGAATTCATTAAAAAACATGTCTCTTAGGCATTAATCCCATTTGGTTAAGCCCACATCCTTGTAATTGACATTAGAGAAATCATTGGATCTAAGGGCTACATAAATTTTAGGTTTGTAGGTAAACTTTCAGCTAATTCATAGAAGAGGCAAACTTTTGTCCTATAAGTTTTACATCAAAATCTCTAATCAAAATATAGAGCATTTTTCTCAGAGTGATTTACTGTTTTAAACCCTCCCCTTCATTAAGTTGCAATGGAATAAGGTGGACCTGAAGGTTAACTAGGGCCATAGATTAGAGCCATATCATGTCCATAACTTAGTCACATCATTGAGAGATAGTTCCCCTTTAAAAAGGGTTGTAAGGTGGGAGTTTCAATACATGATCCCTCCCTTATTAAGTTAGGGTAGACCTGGAGGGTGTCGACATAAATTTAGGCCATTTATTCACCGTGCTCACAATTGTGCCATTGAGAGGAGGCTAGCTAATAACATAAAGTAGACTGGCTAGCGTTGGGTGGTGCACAACGGGAAGTTGTATCAACAAACGACCCGACATATGGAAATATATTCGATAGTTGTAGTTACTTCCATCACCCATGGATAAATCATTGATATTTGTGGCAAGCACTCGACAGTGAGCAACAGGTGGTCCTATCAATAAACAGGCCTAAGATACCGGAAAAAATCCCTGACTATGGCCAGTTCCTATCATCTTGGATAGTGAAGTCTAAGGAAAAATTGGTGCTCGAGAAGGAGAAGACAAATGAGCAAAGAGGGATAAAGAGGCACGTACCATCAAAGTGGTATCAGAGTAGGGTTAAGCCAGCTTATTTTTTATCATTGAGGAAATTTGACGTAGGAGATCAGATTGAATTGGGACTTCAAGCACATATGAAATGAGTTTATTTTTTAATTGAATTTTAATATGTGGTGAGTGGAAGTGGAAGTGGAAGTGGAAGTGGATAGGTAAAAAATTATTTTTAAGAATTATAGGTTTCACAAAAGCACAAAATATTTGGTATAAATAAGAAGATAATTCTAGGGAGTAAGTAAAGTTGGAGAAATTTGTTGATGATACTTAAAGGTTACAAATGTTTAAAATAAAGAACCCAAAATTACTTGGAGAGATAGATCCACTAATATTTAACAGGCAATATGATCTTTATGTTTATAATTTAATTAGATAATGAAATTGTTGATTATGGGTTTATTTTTTTAACTGAATTTGAACATGTGGTGAGTGGAAGTGGAAGTGGAAGTGGATAGGTAAGAATTTATTTCTAGGAATTAGAGGTTTCACAAAAGCACAAAATATCTAGTACAAATAAGAAGATAATTCTAGGGAGGGAGAGAGTTGGAGAAATTTGTTGATGATACTTAAAGACTACAAATGTTTGAAATAAAGAACACAAAATTACTTGGAGAGATAGGTCCACTAATATTTGACAGGTAATATGATCTTTATGTTTATAATTTAATTAGATAATGAAATTGCTGATTACAACTGAAGAAAGGAGAATAGTGGCATAGGACCCTTGCAATGAAGAAATTGTGATAAAAAGGTAGAGTTCCAACTAAAGTGGAAGTGAAGAGAATAGAGGAGATTATAAAGATGAGTGAAGAGAACAAAATAATTTTTTAAGAGGGAGTGAGAAGAGTGCAAAATCATAGAAGAGCAGAGGTAGCTTTCGAATTTGTAGAGGAGAGAACCAGTGATGCCAAAAGACCAAATTTAGAGGAGACAAGATTGGTGAGGTGTCTTCTAGCAAAGTGAAATAAACTTTTTACTACATAGGCTTGTTTATAGCTCATAGTTGATCATGGAGAAACTCATAGAGGAGAAGAAAGAGATGACTATGAATAGATGATGGAATTTGGTGAGGAAATCAAATCTATGAGGAGAAAGAGATGACTAGAAATAGCTAATGGAATTTGTTGAGGAAATCAAATAGATGAGGAGATTGATGAGAGAACCTAAGAATGAAATATCATTCAATTATAAAGAAAGGATGATGCAATGTCCAAGAAGGATCTAGCATGTTGAATGAGGGATGAAAACCTTATAAATGCATAGTTTCATGAAGAGCTTAGGATGTTAGAAGGAAGGTTAGTCAATGCAAGGATTAAGGAAAATTGCATAAATATTGGAGACAATAGTAAATGTCATCAATACACTACAAAAGTTGAACTAGAGGCTAAAAAATAGACTAATGCATATGGAAGGACATTAGAATATGCTTTTGTAGGCAATGGTAAGGTGAAGAAAACAATCATGTTTATGACTAATGGTGATTTTTTGAGATTTAATATTTGTTGTAGTAGATTTGCTTCATGTGCAAATGTGTGTGGGGGAAGTAAAATGAAGTCATTAAAAAGAATACATAGAGGAGGTAGTTGACCGACTTAAGTATATTTTGGGAAATGTCTTCTAAAGAGAAATAGAACTGGAGGGCAATTGAAGTCATGAACATTTTATTTTTTGACTCAAAGTTGCAATTGAGAAATGCTAATAGTATGTACTAGAAAATGATAAGCTAGACACTGAAGTTGATGAGTTGTGTGTGTTGATGAACAAATTTCCTAAGAAGTGAAAATTGAAATGGTAAAGACAAGAAACAACACAAATTATTTAGTGTAGCAAAACAAGTGGATTATTGAATATTAAAGTGCCTCAAATATTATGGATAATAGCAAAAAATCAGGAAGTGAAGGAGACAAACATAATGAGGAAGTTCAACCTTGGGACAAAGCTGGTTGGATATGTTCTCTGTAAGGAAAACTCACAAGAACAAACTAAAGTTTTGGATACTGGAAGGTGTGAAGCAACATCAACAACAAAACCACAAAGTAATCAAGCATGCAAACAATACCAAAGTTGAGTTGGAACTAGGAGGACATCAATTGAGGCACATGACCAGGAGGGGATGAATATTTTTCCCTTTGGGATTCTGATGTAAAAGCATAAATAGAGTTTGCAAATTTTTTTCCTGAACCAAAGGGGTCTTGGGATTTCATAAAGGGATTGAATTCCCTCAATTAAAATATGTATAAATTAGTATTTATTATATAAATAAAAGTGTAGAAATTCTAATAGGGACTATAATTTTTTAGTATTTGTTGGCCATGTGGCATATTGTAAAATAAACAAGTAATTAGGCTGAGATATTTTGTAATCCCTAGTGAGGAAGGAAGATGTAAGAAATATGTTAAGTGAATTGACACTAACCTTTAAAAAAGGGACATATGTATATTTATGAGAGGAATGTTAGTTACAACCTCCATGATGCAATCAAGATATTCTTTATTAGTTAAAAGGTATGAAGGATAAGTTGAAATCAGCAAGAGGAGAACAGGTATAGAGGATAGGAGATTGTCAAGCAAGGTTAATTGGGCTAAGTGCAGTTAGAGAGAAAGAGAAGAAAATACCAATTAGTAAGGTGAATAAGGCCAAAATAATGTAAAAAATTGTTGCTTGTAAAAACTATATGATTTTCCTCATTGAAATATAATCTTTGTGTTTTGAGTGATATGATTGATGATTTCATGGTGTTTTCTAGTTTTGAACCAGCGCCTTGTTAACTTGACGTAGACCATGGGGCTGGGATGAACCACGGTCATAGATCGCACCCATATTGGGTCCACACCACAATCATGTCATTCAGAGGTAGACCCCATTAACAGGAGTCCCATGGAAAAAGTTTTGATACTAGAACCCCATCCCTCGGTTAAGTAAATGTAGACCTTTGGGGGTCAGGATAAAGTTGGTCCATTGATTCACCACAGCCGCAACACGTCTTTGAAAGGAGGTTTCCCGATAATAAAAGGTAGACCCGGTGGAGCTGGGTGGCGAGTGGCGAGCAGTCCAATCAATAGATGGCCCCGACAGCTAGAAATACTTTTTTTATAGTCGCAGTTATCCCCACCGCCCACAGATAAAGCATTAAGACTTAGGGTGAGTGTTGAGCGGCCACCAGTAGGCAGTCGCATCACTAAATGGACCTAAGGGATGAAAAAAAAATCCCCAACCATTGCGGCTTCCGTCTAGGCTTGGATAGTGAAGTCCGAGCGAAATTTGGCACGAGGGGAGGAGAAGATAGGCAGCGAAGAGGAGTAAAGAGGCACCCCTATCATGGAAACAATTCACATAATTAAAAATGATTGATATAGTTAATAAACATCATTAGAGGTTGGTTGATATCAACTAACTTGAAGGTTATGCTAATAGTTATCAGGTTGTTATTGTGTGTTGTAATAAGTATTAATTTAGTTAATAGACATATTAGCTTTAAATGACTTAAAAAAATGTTGATTAATGTATATTAACCATCACTTTTATGGTTCTGTTAATAATTATAAGTAGATAAACACTATCTTATAATGAAAAATAGTTGATATATGTAAGATAATTTTATGGTTCTGTTAATAATTATAAGTAGATAAACACTATCTTATAATGAAAAATAGTTGATATAATCCATAGATATAGTTAATTTTTAAACTTCAAAAATAATGTTATTAATTTAAATGAGAAACAATGGTAGTTAATCCACGTATATTAACCATCTTTGATTTTGATTGTAAGGTTGTATTAGATAAAAGAATAGATTGTAAACAAATCTTTCATTTTGATTATATGGTTGTGTTAGGTAAGAAAAATCAATTGTAAAAAATAAAAACTATTGTAGAATTCTGAAATGTCAAAAATGACTATTCGAATATATAATCATGCAATCTTACTATCAAATATATTTCATGACTGGTCCAATGGATATCAATTATATCTAATTATGTAATCGTACTATCAAATATATTTCGACTAGTGATTGTAATATTGAAATGTAACGTAACTATTGATGTGACTCTGGTAGTTATTATAAATACGGACTGTTAGTTGGTCATTGTATTGCAGTTCGTTGTGAGGAGTTGTAGTTTTATAACTTTTTGTTTAAAGTATACATTCAGTATATATATATAACAGATAGGATGTCACGGAAAACAACAGAGCTTCGGCCATTTTTTTTTTATGTTTCTTTTAAGGTTGTGTTAATTAAATTTTCTGTAAAATTGTCTGCGTCTATAATGAGCTTATCAGAAATATTTCTGCATCCCAAGCTCGCTTCAGACTTTTTGTCTGCCAGTTATTTGGATAAGAAGTCAGAACTGCTCGTTCCAGTCAAGAGGACTATTTTGTGGCCCAGCTCAGCACTAATAAGTCATAATGGAGGTAATAAATCGATAACAGTTAATCGATTTTGCGGGTCAGGACCAGAAACATATGGGTTAGCATTGACGAGGGGAAAACATGAAGCGTGTACGTCAAAAGGCACTTTATTGAAGGAAAGAAGTGTATTACGGGAGGCCACAGTTGCTAGGAAGAATATTGAGAGCACTGATAGAGCTCCGTGCATGGGTATGGGTCTTGGAATTGTAGATTTTCTGAGGGAGAAGAACTTGCTCATTACAGGTCCCACGGGTTTTCTAGCAAAAGGTATGGGGCACCTTCCTCAACTTATTAACTATTCTCAGTTATATACTTGGTAGATTTCAGCTTGACCACGGTCGTTTCTTTATATGTGTAGTGTTGACAGAAAAAAATTCTGAGGATGCAACCAGATGTGGGAAAGATGTTTTTGATAATCAGGGCTGGGAAAGATGTTAAATAGATTGATGAATGAAGTATGACAAGTACTTTTTGTCCGTATAATTTTATGAGAAACAAGATTAGATGACAGAAAGCATTCAATCAAATTATCTTTCTACCAATGCACGTAAAAAAAATAAATTAAATAAATAAATAATATTACATGAGATAGTAGGTTTCCAAATCTATTTATTTATTTTAGAGCAATTTATTTTGACATGTTGATAATGCAGACTTATGGGATGGTGAGTTCACCCCTAATGATATGTGAAAACTGGGTTCTGAACACCGACTTATTTAATGGGTTGTGTGAAATTCATGGCAATGAGTTCCAAGATTTCTCGCTGAAAACACTGGTCCCTGTCGCCGGCGATAGACGAAAGAAAATCTGGGAATTGAAAAAGATATGGTCGATGTGCTCAGAAAGGAGGTGGACATTATTGTATAACACTGACAAAATTATAATAATATACTAATATAATTACCAGAGTTTATATTATTACTGTAAT
>APFE030414850.1:54655-64755 GCA_000404065.3 Pinus taeda
TAATAATATATTCATTGTTTCATTCAAAATCATTCGATTTTTTTTTGAAAAAAAAAGATAAGGCAAGTATATAGGAAATGAAAATATAAAAGAAATAGAGAAATATATCGGATTTTACACAGGAAAAAAAAGGAACAAGTCTTAAAACATTAACACTTGACCCAATAAAATATATCACATATTTTATAATGATGGTAGGTCCAAAACAATGTAAACTGCTTATATTACGTGTATATGACTCTGTCGATTGCGTTATGGGTGGGCTAGACCCAAAATAATATATACAACGTGTTTAAAAGTTCAGTGGGTCTTTTGTATTGAAAGCCCTTTATATGCATGCATATGGGTTTCGCCGATCACGATTTGCGATGACAGACCTGAAACGATATGTATTATTGTTTTATAATTGCGGCGGGTCTGTAAGACAACAAATTATATAATATTATATTATATATATATATATATATATATATATATATTATATAATATATATATATATATAATATGAAAGCACCGTTTGCGATGAGAGATTGGGATCGAGACCCCATAGTTTCATACACTATATTTTTATATGACTCGACATGTTTGCGTTATCGCAGATTCCAAAGATTTTTATTGATATTCATAATATATTGTGGTTTATGTTCTTTTTATATGAATTTATGTTATAAAAGATTATAGTAAAAAGGTCGGACTTAAAAACATATATGTATTATATTTTTAAAGCCGCGGCGGGTCCGCAATATCATATAACACTTTATATTATATATATTATATATTATATATATATATATATATATTATATATAGATGACATGTCGATTGTGAGCCGAATCCAATAGAGATATATATTACGTTATACCTGGCGGGTCTGTAAGGCGTGCAAAAAGGCAGTTTTTACGTTATAAGGCAGTTTTCAGGTGGAGCAAAAGCGATGGATGGTTTTTAATGGAATCAACCCGTTTGCACTCAACATTTAACATGTAGTAGTCAGCTAGAGAGAGGAAACCACCCATTTTGGGCAGATATTCTTTTGGCTTATGTCCCACTCGAAAACTGTCGTAGATCCTCTGATTTGAAAGGTGTAGATCAACGACAGGGATGAATCGGTGGGAAGTATACCTTGGGAATTGTATATTTTCAAAGCATGTTTTATTATATATTTTCTTTATAAAAGATATATGCATAATTCCAAATATTTTCATAGTTATTGTGGCCGCATGCATAAGTCAAGCTTTACAGGGGTTTTAAGGCTTAAAGGCCTATATGTAATGCTTTTGATAGTATAAAAGCCACGATAAAGTTATATGGCTTTGATTTAATGTAAGTGCATGGTTGAAAGGCTCAAGGACTAAAGAAATGCTTCCGATAGGCTTAGTGGGCCATAACCCACAGGCCTAAAGATCGATATTGTTTTAAGGAAATGGATTTTGGTTAACCCCCAAGATCTCTTTTCATCAAAAATGTAAGATAAACAAAAGGGACTAATATAATAAACTCGAGGAACTAATAAACCCAATGCTTTAATATTATAAACCTAAGGAATTATTGAACCCAACGGATAAATATTAAAAACCTAAGGGATCAAGAAGTGCAAGGGATTGATATTACAAATACAAGAGATTAATAAAGATGGCCATGATTTATATAATAAAAACCAACTTAATAATAAACCCAAAGGATTAATACTAAAACCCCAAGGGATTATGAATCTGAGGAAATAATATTAAACCGAAGGGACTAATATTATAAACTCAACATTGATACACCCTAATATAAATATTAGAAAGACTAAAATAAACATGGTTTATTTTCATGGTGAGAGAATCCTTGTTACCATGTGACATTCAACCATGGTTGACCATGGTTGTCTATGATTGACAATGGTTGACCATGATCGATATTATAAACCTAAGGGAATAATAAACCTAAGGGGTTGATATTATAAACCTAAAGGAATAATAAACAAAGGGAAAATACTAAAACCCCAATGGTTTATGAACCCAAGGAAATAATATTAAACCAATGGGACTAATATTATATACCCAACATCATTAAACCCAAATATAAACACTAAAAACACTAAAATAAACATGGTTTATTTTCATGGTGAGTCAATCATTGTCAAAATGCAAAATTCAACCAAGGGACTAATATTATAAAACCAACATTGGTAGACCCAAATATAAATATTACAATTACTAAAATAAACATGGTTTATTTTGATGTTGAAACAATTCTTGTCACAATGCGACATTCACCCATGATTGACCATGTTTGCCTATGATTGACAATGGTTTACAATGGTTGACATTATAAACGAAACACAATAATGAACCTAAGGGATTGATATTATAAACCCAAATGAAAAATAAACCTAAGGTATTAATACTAAAATCCCAATGAACAATAAACCCAAGGGATTAATACTAAAAGCCCAAGGGATTATGAACCCAATGGAATAATATTAAACCGAAGGGCCTAATACTATAGACCCGACAACATTGAAGAATGAGACTAATATTATAAGCCCAACATTGGTAAAACCAAATATAAATACTACAAACACTAAAATAAACATGGTTTATTTGATGGTGAGACAATTCTTGTCACAATGTGCCATTCAACCATGATTGGCCATGTTCGGCTATGATTAGCAATGGTTTAAAATGATTGATATTATAAACCAAATGGAATAATGAACACAAGGGATTGATATTATAAACCCAAATTAACAATAAACCCAAGGGATTAATACTAAAAGCCCCATGGATTATAAACCCAAGGGAATAATAAACCCAATGGATTGATATAATAAACCCAAAGGAATAATAAACCCAAGGGATTATTATTTATTTTCATGGTGAGACAATCGTTGTCACAATGTGACATTGAACCATGGTTGGCTATGATTGACAATGGTTTACCATGATCGATATTATAAACCGAAGGGAATAATAAACCCAAGGGACTCATATTATAAACCTAAAGGAATAATAAACAAATGGATCAATACTAAAACCCCAAGGATTTATGAACCCAAGGAAATAATATTAAACCCATGGGACTAATATTATAAACCCAACATTGTTAAACCCAAATACAAACACTACAAACACTAAAATAAACATGGTTTGTTTTCATGGAGAGTCAATCTTTGTCAAAATGCGAAATTCAACCAAGGGACTAATATTATAAAACCAACACTGGTAGAACCAAATATAAATACTACAAATACTAAAATAAACATGGTTTATTTTGATGGTGAAACAATTCTTGTCACAATGTGACATTCAGCCATGATTGACCATGTTTGGCTATGATTGACAACGGTTTACAATGATTGACATTATAAACGAAACACAATAATGAACCTAAGGGATTGATATTATAAACCCAAATGAACAATAAACCTAAGGGATTAATACTAAAACCCAATGAACAATAAATCCAAGGGATTAATACTAAAAGCCCAAGGGATTATGAACCCAATGGAATAATATTAAACCAAAGGGCCTAATACTATAGACCCAACAACATTGAAGAATGTGACCAATATTATAAACCCAACATTGGTAAACCCAAATATAAATAATACAAACACTAAAATAAACATGGTTTATTTTGATGGAGAGACAATTGTTGTCACAATGTGCCATTCAACCATGATTGGCCATGTTCGACTATGATTAGCAATGGTTTAAAATCATTGATATTATAAACCAAACGGAATAATGAACCCAAGGGATTGATATTATAAACCCAAATGAACAATAAACCCAAGGGGTTAATACTAAAACCCCAATGAACAATAAACCCAAGGGATTAATACTAAAAGCCCAAGGGATTATAAACCCAAGGGAATAATAAACCATGGACTGATATAATAAACCCAAAGGAATAATAAACCCAAGGGATTATTATTTATTTTCATGGTGAGACAATCATTGTCACAATGTGACATTGAACCATGGTTGGCTATGATTGACAATGGTTTACCATGATCGATATTATAAACTGAAGGGAATAATAAACCCAAGGGATTGATATTATAAACCTAAAGGAATAATAAACAAAGGGATCAATACTAAAACCCCAAGGATTTATGAACCCAAGGAAATAATAATAAACCTATGGGACTAATATTATAAACCCAACATTGTTAAACCCAAATACAAACACTACAAACACTAAAATAAACATGTTTTTTTTTCATGGTGAGTCAATATTTGTCAAAATGCGACATTCAACCAAGGGACTAATATTATAAAACCAACATTGGTAAACCCAAATATAAATACCACAAACACTAAAGTAAAAATGGTTTATTTTGATGGTGAGACAATTCTTGTCACAATGCGACCTTCAACCATGATTGACCATGTTTGGTTATGGTTGACAATGGTTTACAATGATTGATATTATAAAACAAACACAATAATGAACCCAAGGGATTGATATTATAAACCCAAATGAACAATAAACCCAAGGGATTAATACTAAAAGCCCAAGGGATTATGAACCCAATGGAATAATATTAAACCGAAGGGCCTAATACTATAGACCCAACAACATTGAAGCATGGGATTAATATTATAAACGCAACATTGGGAAACCCAAATATAAATACTAAAAACACTAAAATAAACATGGTTTATTTTGATGCTCAGACAATTCTTGTCACAATGCGACATTCAAGCATGATTGACCATGTTTGGCTATGATTGGCAATGGTTTACAATGATTAATATTATAAACAAAACAAAATAATGAACCCAAGGGATTGATATTATAAACCCAAATGAACAATAAACCCAAGGGATTAATACTAAAAGCCCAAGGGATTATGAACCCAATGGAATAATATTAAATCGAAGGGCCTAATACTATAAACCCAACAATGGTAAACCCAAATGTAAATACTACAAACATCAAAATAAACATAACTTAGTTCGATGGTAAGTCAATCATTGTCAGAACGCGAGAATCAACCATGGTTTACCATGATCAATATTATAAACCTAAGGGAATAATAAACCCTTGGAATTAATATGAGAAACCCAAAACAATAATAAAACAAAGCGATTAATACTAAGACCCCAAGGGATTATGAACCCAAGGGAATAATATTAAATCCAAGGGAATAATATTATAAACATTAAAATAAACATGATCGACCATCATTGATTTACATATTGAGATAATTCCTATCACAATTCCATGTTGGGCCATGGTCGACATTATAATAAACCATGTTTGACTAAGGAATAATAAACCGAAGTGATTCCCGGCTGTGGGTGATAGCATTTAAGGGAGGTACGGGGGCGGGCTTCCCACTGGGCAAGTGGCAGCCCAGTCCCACCACCTGTACAGAGCCATTAAAGGCCTGTCACCCTTATCACTTCATATTGAATCCCGACAATGAAATTCACCGCAAGCCAACCGCCCTTGGTATTCTACTCCACACGCGCTCTGTAACTTCAGCTTCCGGGAGGCAGATGCTGTGTCTTGGTTCGCACATGGCGCGGATTGCGAACGCATAGTATATCTACAGCACGAAGGAGATGGTGAAGCATTTTATTTTTGTTGTTTTGGTTTTCGCTCGGCTTTGGATTACTCTGGTTTGTAGTGTGCAGCACTGTGGACGCCGCAGAGGGTCTCACAAGCCCAGGCCTCGGCCTGCGCTTCTGAAAGAGTTGGTTCCTTCTGTGAAGTCTCACGGTAATTGTGTTCATCTCTCCCTCGCTCCGGGGCTCCCCTATTGCTGCCGTCGGAGGTTCACTCTTTGGCGTGTGATTCTGGCAGCCCTGGTCCATATTGGTGAATTACCCATGCAATTTGCGCATTTTCCTTCTGCTCCTGTGTCTTCTCGTGTCATCCCGCCTTTTGTTCCTCCGCTCGGCCAATTACAGTCCGGCCACAGCTCCCCGCGCCATCTCTTAGTCAATACCTGTCCGCAATGCCAAGGGAAAGGCTTCGCCTTAGCAGTCATAGAGGCGGGTCTCGGGGAGGAGCCAGAGGTAGAGCCAACCCGCAGCGCTCCTCTAATTCTTCGTTAGATGACTCATGTAGCGCCAGGCAAGGCCGAGGGAGAGGTCGGGGGTGGGGTCGTGCCTCTGTCTGCTTCCCGTTCAGCTTCCCGTGCATTCTGGATAACGATACCTATTATGTCTCTGTTAAAATTGAGAAGTGTGAACGTGCTGTCCCTCCGCCAGTTACAGAGGAGCATAGGCCTCCTGCTCCAGCCCTGGGTCAACAAGCTCTGCCTCCTGCTCAAAGAATATGTCAATCAGTTCAGCCTCCTGCTCCAGTTCTGGGTCAGCGAAATTTGCTGGAGACAACAGGGGGTGCTGTGGCGGGTCCAAGTGCGCCAGCCGAAGACGACGCGCCCTACACTGACTCAAGCGAGCCGGACCCATACAGCTGCAGGGTGGTGGAGGAGCAGCCATCCACCTCCATGGACGACTGAGCTAGTTTCCAGGACTCTTGGGTGGTGGGTATGGCACTGTAATTTTGTTCATCTGGTTTGTCATGTACTCTGTTTTCACAGCGCAATTTTTCCTTGTAACGCTGAAGCTATGCTCAACTCCATGCTTGATAACCTCAGTTCTTAAGTGCACTTCTGTGTGCAGCTATTTAGTCCGAAGTAATAGTTTGGGGATGTGGTTTTTTGAGTCTGTAATTGGGAAAATGTCTGGGTGACTAGGATTCTCTTTAGACTAGTTAGAGTTTTTAAGCAGTCTGCTGGTCTTCCAGACTTGCTTGGTGACAAATGTCTATCTGGATATGTGTCTCAATGTGAAAAATCCATCTCTGTATGGTGAAATCTGAGGCATTCCTCATTGTAACTTTTTGTAGCTTTTTTGTACAATAATAGAAGTAGCCTAATTTACAAAAAAAAAAAACCCAAAGCGATTGATATTATAAACCCAAGGCATTAATACTAAAAGCCCAGTCGATTATGAACCTAAGGAAATATTATTAAACAAAAGGGACTAATAATATAAACCCAAGGGAATAATGAACCCAAGGGATTGATATAATAAACCAAAACGAATAGTAAACCCAACAGATTAACAATAAAACCTCAAGGGATTATAAACCCAAGGAATTATTAATATTAAAAAGCTGAAGAACGAAGAAAACCAATAATTTGATATTATAAACCATTAGGAATTAATAAACCCAAGGGAAAAATATTAGAAACATGTTGTGCTATACAACAAATTTCCCCATTTCAAATTTTTTATAAGAAATTTTAACAAGAAATGTGTCCCTTTTTTAATAAACTTAGCTAAAATCAATAGTTCTAAATAATAAGTCTTTTTTGTTTTAGGATAACTTCAATAACAATCGCATTTTGCAAAAAATCCATATGATACATGAAAATCCTTATGATGGGGTTTGATCCAATGTAAACGTGAAACAAAACCTTGTCATAAGATAAACTATAATTGAAAGATATTGCATCACACACATCCTTTGGCTAAAAGATGGACTTAACATTTCCTTTGGCATTCCCTGATGCAATAACACAATCGAAAAGCGCATATCGCAAATTTCTTAAGGAAAGATTCCATGGGGTCATATAACCCTGCTGATGCGACAAGCCAATCACAATCGCACATCGGTAAGGTCCTGAAACACATAATGAATGTCCATTTTAGATCCGCCAACGTGATTTCACCATCATAAATAAAGGTACGCTTTTCAATAAAGTGGAAATAGTACGGTTAAATGAATGATTGCGGGTTTTAAGAGCATAAATCATTAGTAAATGAGAAACAAATGATTTATTGATTTCGTAAAGATTATTCCGCCTCCCTATGAAAATTCACTCTTTATCACAATTGGATTTATACGAAGGAAATGGCTAAAACATAAAGCTTGGCCTATCGATCTGCGATATGCGATTATTTCTAATCATTGATCAGGAAAGTCATGATATTTACTTTAAAGAACTGTTATTAATATGTGTGATGCGACATATCATTATGGCATTTAATGATCACGATTAGTAGTTGCCGAAATCATTAATAAAGTAGTTATGGTTGAATCCTTCGAGGATTTCATCTATGGTAACATAATATATCAAATTCATATCACTTATTGTGCTTAATTGTTGTTAATCTTGTGTATTGTGCATTATCTTGGAATGGATTTTCTCCTCTGTTTTGGTCATCTGTTTCTTTTACAGAGTAACTTTGAATTCATCAATTCAGTAGAAATGTCGAAGAAATTAAAGAAATTAAAGATTATAGTCTTAACCAAAGAGGAACCAGTAAAGAAGGTCTTGATAGGTGATACTACCTACATTGGCCTGGGCAAAGCTTCATGGGAAAGCATACACAATTTATTGGAAGTTGAAGATCCAAAATAAATTCAAGAAGAAAAGGGAATAACCAACTCCATTGAGAAATCAGAGAATACTCTCAAGGTGTTGGCCACCTCGTTTCTCCACAGAATCGCTGCTCGTGCCAGAACATTACCCTACAATGACTTAGTTAGATGGGTAATCGAGAGTATCAACATAACAAACAGAGCATTTTTTACGGTTGACGGAAGGATGTTCAGGTTGCTTAGAGCAAAATATATAAAAAAAGATGTACCATTTGGCGGAACTACAGAAGCATTACAACAAGGCATTTGTCGAAGCCTTTGCCAAGGAAAATGACATGGAATCAGATCCTATTAGACAGTGAAGGCATTACCCAAACAAACACAAGCATGAATCATCGGGTATGTATTATGTTGACTCCTTAGCATCTCCTTACTACTATGCTGGTGCTATGATATGTAGACTCTTTGGAGTCTCCAATTCCGCTAAGTTTTCAAATGAAATGGTTCCTTTAATGGAGGCAGCGGTTAACTCATATATCATGGATTGGGAAACCATTTTGTCTGATAAAATAGCCAACCATATCCTCAATTATAGAAGAAACAAGTTCGTGACTACTCGGATAATACCCCCGTTTTATATGAGTGCCTACATTATGGACACTATCTGTTTCAATTCTGATTACCCCATTCTATGTTGGAAATGGAATCCACAAAACCCAAACCGCATTCACATCTATCATAAGGAAATGTGGAAAACCCATTGGTGAGCACCAATATTGCAGCAATAATGTTACAACTCCTAGGCTGCCTATTTTACTCTTATCAACCCGATGGTTCATAACAAACTTGGAAGCGATGGTGCTGTATGCACAAGTACTAGTTCTTACTGTAGGTTGTTGCTTGGTCAGCCAGCACAAGATCACTAGGAGCTCAAGACAACTTCTATGGATTCCAAAAGAAGCTCTATATGTGATGAAAGGGGGAAAAGACTACTCTACAGATACTATTCTAACTGCAGAAAGGAGTAATTTTGAAATGTAAAGCAAAACTAGTAAACCCCAACTAACCAACTAATCCTACTTTTGTAGAAAGCACTATGAAAACCATGAAAGGAATGCCATTACCTACTCAATGAAGTAAAAATCATATAACTATTCTATTTCTGGAAGTAAATAAGCAAAGAACATATTTTTGGATTTTTATGTATTTTTATGTGAAATTGGCATGCATGTGATTTATTGTGTGTGAGTGTGGCAGCGAATAGGTGGTGTTGGAGGGCGGTTTTGGTACTTGAGAGGATGTAGGATGGTGTGGATGGGTTCTAGGAGGTCTCAGGTGGCCTTCTGGAGGATTTTCCCACACTCAGCCTTCAAAAGAAATCCTACATGAAAATCTACAGGAGGACACAGGAAATCTATAGGAGGAAAAACAACGTTCTACAAGAGGTCTACACGAGGAGGCCGAGAGTAGTTTTCACTGTTTTGAGGATGTGAGAGGGGGTGAAAAAGGTATATGTGTTGAAAAGTGTGCAACAAGAAATGCTTGTTGAGAATGCAACAAGATGATGGAGCTTAGTGGAAAGGAGTCGGCTTCACTAAGTGGGCCCGCAGGCTAATTTTGGCGCAAGTCTATTTTTAGACTATGTCTATTTTTAGACATATGGATCATGTCTATGGATTGCAAGTTTCTGTTTATGGATGATTGATCAAGTTGGAAAAAATAGATGGACTTCTATTTTTAGACCACAGCGGAGTGACACCA
>APFE030414850.1:69690-159179 GCA_000404065.3 Pinus taeda
TACCAAGCTCTTCTGGAAGGCGGGCAAGCATGTATTGCGCTATTTGAGAGGCACATCGGGATATGGTTTGTGGTACAGGCAGGAGTATGAGGTGAAGCTATGTGGCTTCACGGATGTAGATTGGGCAGGGAGCCCAACAGACAGAAAGGACATCAGGTACCATCATATCAGAGATTGTGTGCAGCAGAGGATCATGTTACTTTCGTACATTCCAACGGAGGATCAGGATGCTGATATTCTGACGAAGGCTCTCACCAGGAGCAAATTCGAGTACCACCGAGGCAGGATAGGGGTTGCTGATAATCCATATCTTATCGAGAGGGAGTGTTGAGATTGCAACAAGATGATGGAGCTTAGTGAAAAGAGTCGCCTTCACTAAGTGGGCCCGCAGGCTATTTTTGGCGCAAGTCTATTTTTTAGACTATGTCTATTTTTAGACATATGGATCATGTCTATGGATTGCAGGTTGCTGTTTATGGATGATTGATCAAGTTGGAAAAAATAGATGGACTTCTATTTTTAGATCACAGCGGAGTGACTGCTCAGTCTAAATACAGAACAGTCAAATATTATTAGCTCATAATAATATTTAGACTATAAACTTTGTCTTATTCTCTTGGAGCACTTCAGGATGAGCTACGGATGTGGTACACGCAGATCCCAGAAGGAAATACGTGGTTACCTATGGGATGACTAATATTTGCATGCAGGACTTCAGTTAGAACTCAAGTGAGTTGAGTTTAGTGGACTGGAGGTGCAGTTGATGGAGTTGTGTTCAGTTTAGCTTTGTTAAACTGTTTGTATTTAGTCTAACTGGCAAATAGACTAGAGATGATTTGGGTGAATTAGTTATTAATTAATTCACAAGTTATTAACTCATAATACAACTAATGAATACATCAGTTAACTCAGTTGCATGTCAGTGCATGTTCAGTTCAGCAGGGACAGGTGTTAGAGAATCAGATTGCTATCAGTTGTGACTATAGTTGTGCATCAGATCTTGCACAATCAAGGGATTGAGTATGCCAATGAGTTTGCTCACGTATTTTCCCACATTGTAGCTTGTGCTCACGTTATTTAGCCAAGTAAATACATGGTTGCCTTGGAATTATCATCAGTTCTTGAGCAGGTATTGAGCAGCGGAGGCAGGCAAGCAGCGAAGGAGATTTGAGCCAGTGATTGATTCAGATTTGAGCTGTATTGTGTGTAACAGAGGTGGAGATACTTGTGAGAAGTATTATGCTTTGTAATGTTACATGACTCAATCATTAATATACAGATAGTTGGGGTTTTTAGCGAGATGCTTTCCCCGGGATACATACTGTGTTAATGTGTGAATGCTCTTGATGTTTTATTGTTATTGATGCTGCTATATTGATGATCAACGTAGAGGAGCTTATGTATTGTGTATGTTTTCCGCAATAGTACATGATCAGGATAATCTCCATTGAATATGTGTTAAATTATTCAAAATTTCTACAATATGAAGGTTTGGATGAGGTTTTATGGCACCTAGGATCTACCAAGAATCATCAGGAGAGAGAAAGGTGATTGGATTTGCTCAAAGAGAGATGAGGAAGTTCTATGGAAAATGTAGGAAACTAAGGCAGAATTGAGGGGATACTTGGGAAACGTGTAGGGAATTGATCAGATGGAGGATGGGATGGCTGATAAGCTAGTCTACTACAAGAAGAGATCTACTGCAAAGGAACTGATAGTCAACCAATAAGATCAAATAGGCAATGAAATGAGTGCATTTAAAAAAACAAAGTTTTGCATCAAACTAGTCTAAACTATGATCTATGAAAGGAAATGATGTACAATACTATAGGAAAGGAAAACATGAAAGAAGACTATTGTAAAAAAAGAAGTGATCATGATGAATAAGTTTTGAATAAAAGAAAAACTAGACTATTAACCACTAAAAAGATGTAAACACTAGAAGTCCTATGAATGAGTAAAATCTATGTTTTTGGGGTAGCAAGAGGGTCTTTGCCTCAAATCATAGTCCCAGAGGGAGGAAGAGAGGCCAAGGCACTATTGCTAGCCTCTTGAATCTTCTCTTTATCACTGCCTAACCTACTATAGAAAGCACAAATGGAAGCAAACTATTGAATCATCGAAAGCAGCCTATTCTTAACCATCAAAGAAATACATTTAACAACAACCTAATCTAAAAAATGAAATAAAAAATAAAAATACAAGTAAAGAGGAGCTTGTCTACTTGGATTGGGCCCTAACCGAAGATCTTCAGCCCTCTGAGGTAACCGAGTGCTAGCTCAAAAGGAATTCCATCTTTATTTAAAACAATACCAAGATTACATGAAACTGTCACAAAATAATAAGCTCGAAGTTAAGCAGAGTTTACATAAGCAAAAAATGCAACAAAAATCCAACCCTAGTGAGGCCCTAGGCCTCTCTAATTACACAACTGAGGCTACCAACAACTTCCAAAAAATCAGGGAGGCTTGGCTCCCAAAATCGAGATAATCATTAGTCATCCTCCACTTGCTCTTCTGCCTTTTAGTGCATGACTTGGCTGCTTGTACTCCGAGCTGAATGAAAGGGAATTCAAAGTGAGGGGTAATAAATGATGAGGATTCCCTCCTATAAGTATTCTCCTTTGTCCACTTTGTATTACTGCCATTTTTCCACTAGATCTCTCACTTTGACCTCAAAAGTCATCTATAATCTTCATTAAACACATGTTAGACCACATGGGATCATAACTAACTCAACTCACTCCATAAGAATATATATAATCAGAAAATCATACAATAAGCTAAGAGAATGGTTGATTTGATTAGGTTAGGAGGTAGAATGAGCCCATGTAATTACCCATTTATGAGGCTCATCACCCATTATAAAAACCATCTTTATAAAAACTATCATGGTTTTATTTTGCCTGTTCATTATGCTATATTCAATAAATCTGCTCCTCAATTATTCGATGAAGCCAGTGTCGACTTAAAATCAATTGGTAATTGGTTTGGTGAAGAAAACTTCACCTACATTAGACTTTTTGGAAGCATTGCTTCTCGACATGGTCTCCCTTTATACATTCCCCATAAACTATTTGCGAGGGAAGTAGCTTATCAAATCATAGAAGAAGTAATGTCTAGAAACCTGGAGTCCAAAAAGAAAATGTGGCCTTCATTCCCCCTCCCATGTGGTACTTTCACACTACATGACTTCAAACATGCAGAGAAAGAAGTAGAGAAAATAAAAGTGCTAAAGTTAGCAACCATTCCAAAGAGGCAATATGATCCAAAAGCAATAGACTATAACTTCACCTCTCATGTAAAAATTGCCAAGTTTGAACATGAGAAAGATGATTATGATGATTTGTTCACCTTAGCTGAATTATTTTCTCAAATAAAACAACTTGCAAAAATCAAATTGGGAGCAGAGGGAGTAGAAGCATTTCTATAGTTCAGAACAACGAGGTTGCAAACTCTACCTATAGACTTATTAAATACCACCCCTATGCTACAACGTAAAGGCCAAAATGAAGGAACAACTACCCAGAAGATTCCTGAAAAGAAGAAGAGCCCTGAAAGGCATAGGACAAAGTAAGGAACTAGTGAGTTCCTTCATACTGATATAAATATTGATCAAACTTTAATCAAGGAATGGGAGCAATTTAATCTAATCATAAAAAACCCAAAGGACTCCCAAAACCTCACTACAAAAAAACCACCCACAACACAACAATCTAAGGTTATTAGTGTTCCAATTGAAGGGGCAAGCGGCCCACCCAAAATGTAGTAGGATATAGAAATCATTCCCGAAAATCCCATAGAAGGGATTGTTCTAAAAACATAGGAAATACCACCCCTTGATGAATTCTATAGTCCAAAGCACACAATTGTAGTTAAAAGACAGAGGAAAAAGAGGAAAATCGATCAAGGACCTCTTTTAACTCGGGATGAAATGATGAATGTGGTATGGAAGTCAAAAGTCAATCCTTCTGAGAATTTAACAAAATTATCTTAGTATGCAGGGGCTTATAAATTAGCAACTCAACTTGAGATGCAATTGGTAGAAGAACAGCAAAAGATTAATCAATTAGAACAACAACTGGCAGAACAAAGGCAACAAAATGAGCAACTTATAGAAAATTTGAACCTAGAGAAACACAAAATTGATAAGCAGGCTCTCTGAAAGCAACAGAAGTTGTCTCAAGAACTAAGAAGCCTTTAGATAGTGATTGAGCAAGAAAAGAAGGGCAAGGATGATGAAATTTTACAACTACAATTGTAGATAGAAAAATACAAGGGTTATCCATAGGTTATTGAATTCAAAAAATAAGCCTTGGAGATAACCCAAGCCTTGTCCTGGCAACTAAACATCTTTTCCCATAATATATCATTGGCCGACCCATTGTGCAATATCTCTGCATCATTGATTGAGAAGGCAATTGACAGGAGATTGGAATTGGAGAAAGAAGATGAAAAAATAACAAACTTTCTCTCTTGGAAAAATTCAAAAGAAGGAATGTCTGCAAATCTACCAAAAATACAAGAATCACACAAGGAAGTCCTATTTTCAGAATGGGAATCTCAGCAAATGGAAGCTGAAAGAGAAACTTCTAGAGCCATAGCTACAATGAATGGTGTAATCGAATTAGTAAATAACAATTTATATATGTCTATTTTGATTTCTGATTGCTCTCCAGGTAAACTCCTGAAAGCAAAGGAACTAGAACATCATTGGAGACAGGAGCTGGCAGGCAGAGAAAAACAGATCGGAGAAGTTCAAAACTTGACATGGAATGCATTATGGTTTCTTCTAGTCAAGCATCATAGCCAGCAGAATGGACATTAAATGCATGTCTAACGCGGTCAACTGCATGGTTTGTGAGCTCTCCGATGCCACCTACACAGCCCAACTACATTCTAGGATGAGTCAGCATCTGGAAATCTAGCCATTGCTAGCAATGTGTGAGCTACAAGCACAATAGAAGAGGTTTATTTAATGAATTAGTTAACCTTCCATCACACTACTAATTTTATACCAAATCCCAGATTTTCATCTCACAGTTTGAACACCTTATAGCGATTTTTTTTTATAGTAGTTTTTATTTTTATTATTTAAGACCCTTTCATATATTTAGAAAGGGTCCTTAATTTGTATAAAATTTTGACTTGGGAAGTTGCACTATTATACTTCTAAATATACTTTTTATTATCAAAAACTCCATCAAGGTTTCACATTTTTATCAAGTAGGTTTTCCAAGACTTGCACTTTTGCATCTTTTGGAGGTTATTCTCAAATAGCAAAGTGGAATTGAAGTGTTGTTCACACCAGAAGGATTCAAATGCATGTGGTGCTTCTATCACTGTTTTTGTCTTATTTCCTTATGTGAATGAACACTTCTTTAAAAATTGCTATCGTTGATATATGTATTTTTTCTCAAATAATTCTTTATCATATCATTTCTGAAGATTCAGAATTGTTATATTTCAGAGGATATAGTTTAGCGATATATATATTTTGATGAATGTGATAATGTTTTTATAATTACTTTGTTTAATTTCTTAAAAAAAATAACCATTATATGAATGCATCTTTCTATTTTATAACTAAGCCATCGATACGCTTATTTATGTTTTAGGAATAACCAAATATCACATTGTTTATAAATTACCCCTCTTAAATAAGAATATTTATATATTTTTCAACTGTAGGATAAAGACATTGTCATAGATCCATTCCACATGCTTCAAATTTGCGAAGCGAATCTCATGTTGTTGAAAATGAAGTAAATGTTACTATGTTGTTTGAGATGCTTGTGGCAATAATAATATTTCTTATAGAAGAGTCAGAATAGATTATTTCGATTGTGATCTAAACCAAAACCAATATAAGAACCACATTGCAAACCAAGAAGCTTTTTCAAGAATTTCACTTTTGCATCTTTTGGGGGTTTTCTCAAATAGGAAAGTGGAATCAAAGTGTTGTTCACATCGAAAGGATTCAAATGCATGTGGTACTTCTATCACTATTTTTGTCTTATTTCTTTATGTGAATGAACACTTCTTTAAAAATTGCTATTGTCTAATCATTTCTAAAGATTCAGAATTGTTATATTTCAGAGGATATAGGTCAGCGATATATATATTTTGATGAATGCGATAATGTTTTTATAATTACTTTGTTTAATTTCTTAAACAAAATAACCATTATATGAATTCATCTCTCTATTTGATAACTAAGCCATCTATATGCTTATTTATCTTTTATGAATAACCAAATATCACATTGTTTATAAATTACCCATCTTAGATAAGAATATTTATATATTTTTCAGTTGTAGGATAAAGACATTGTTATAGATCCATTCCACATGCTTCAAATTTGCATAGCGAATCTCATGTTGTTGAAAATGAAGTAAATGTTACTCTGTTGTTTAAGATGCTTGTGGCAATATTAATATTTCCTATAGAAGAGTCAGAATAGATTAGTTCGATTGTGATCTAAACCAAAAACAATATAAGAACCACATTGCAAACCAAGAAGATTTTTCAAGACATTCACTTTTGCATCTTCTGCAGGTTTTCTCAAATAGGAAAGTGGAATCAAAGTTGTTGCACAAAAAATTGTCACCTTGAAATTTTGCAATCTCTATGAGTCCATTACCACTCATACTTTCCTCCTTTGCAGGTATCAAGCCATAGTTCCTCATATCAAGCCTTGAAAATAAGAGAAAGCCCTCAAAAATCTCTAAAACTCTGGTTCCACACTTTCTATTTGCATTACCTGCAGTCTCACACCTAATAGTCATGTCTCCTAAACACCTGACTGCTCTATCTCTGTGTTATGGGTGCGGACCCCTGTAAAAGCTAAAAAGGCACAAGTGTATTCTTCAAAACTCACTTTGAGTCATTTCTAGAAGCTTCTGGAAGGAATCTTGAGGTGGCAAGTTCGCTCCCTTAAGGTTCATGCATCCCTTACCTTAAGGAGCTAACCCCTTGATGTGAGGAGCTTATCGCTTTGAAGGAGGACTCTATCCCTTCATAGGTGGACTTATAACCTCCTTCCTCTGCACTATAAAATGAAGAATTGGGCTGGTTACTTGGGAGGTTGAAAGCTGAATATTTTTTAGGTGAAATGTTCCTAGAACTTAGTCTTCTTAATTGAGCTTTTATGAACAGAGATTACATACCTATTTGATCTCATTTGGAAGAGTGTAAGGCTTGTCAAAGTAAAGGAGATTCCTATTTCGGACCCTCAGAAGAGCTTGTTCAACATCAAGGCTGAAAATGTTGTAATGTTCTTCTACTTCAAACTTAATACAAATAAGTTTGTTTTTCTCAATAAACTGTTGTTTTATAGTTTATTTTATGGATTCCTTGATCACCATAATGGACATGATTTATGATATTAGCTACGCAAGTGCTATTTTATGTTTGCTTGTTTGTGACTGTAGGTGCTCAAAAGGATACTCTTTCGGATGGTTGAAGGATGGTTGCTACAAACTAGCCTTGGACTTAAGGTAGGGTCTAAACATCTCTATAGTTTTTATTTATGAATCACATATGTTTAGAGAAAGATAGATTTGCTTGTCTGCTTGTTGCTAGACTAGCTTCTGATACTAGGGAGATCGGTCTTGTCCACAAGATCGATTTATCTGGCCAACAAATTGGCGACTCCAGTAGGGAATTCTGAATTTGGTTTTGCTTTGTCTTTGACTTGAGAAACTTGTTCTCATTTCTGGTTTTTTCTTAATGTGTGTTGGATTCGGTAGTTTTTAGAATCTGGATTATTTTTGCTTTTTTCTAAGTTTTCAGGGGACTGCATTTTCTCTTTACAGACAGTGCAGGAATCTCTGCACTTTTCCTTTAGTACATAGAGCGGTACCGCATTTGGTTCTTCTAGAAGCCTGCGAACCCTGTAAAATTTTTTGAAAACCCTAAAATGTTTTCTTCGAGTTAATTTTAGTTTTTATTTACGAATTTTAGTGTCTACGCAAATCTACATGTGTTTTGTCAAAAATATCTTGTGAGTGAGTTCCATTGGTATTTTTTGTTTTAGATGATTTTCTAGAAGTTTTGCATGCTTGGAGTGGTTTTCACTTGGTCTCTATAGTGACTCAAAGATCAGAAGCCTAAGAAACTTTAGATTACCCTGGTGTCTTTTCGCCTTCTTGATGAGTCTGATTGGGTTGTGAAATATTTCGTTTGTGAGAAATAGATTTTGTTTTCTCTTTACAAATCTTTGAACGAACTTGATTATAAGTTTTGAATTTCATTTTTATAAAGAAAACATATCTATATGTTTTTTGATTGATTTGTTATTCTGAATGAATGAATCCTTAGTTTACTCAAAAACTAAGTATAACATTCTAAAAAAGAATTGAATCTTTTATTTCAATTAGGTTTTTAGATGTTTTTAGATCTCAAGATTAGTTTTGTAGTTTTGAGTGTTTTTTAGAAATTGTAGTTCTCTTTTGAAGAAATTGTTTTTTGTAGTTTCGAGTTTTGAAAAGGAAAGGGATTTATTGTGAGCATAATTAGTTGTCTCGTTTTGAGTTCTTATTAAAGACAAAAATATTTTCTTTTCATTTGCATGTTGAAAGAAAGTTTTGTTTCTCAAAGAATTGCATTCTCAAACTTTTTCTTTTATCTAGAAATTCATTGAAGGAAAAACGAATTGTTTATTATTTTAGGTGCATTTTTTAGTGTCTTTTGGAGTAGAGTCTTCACACCATAAAAGTTTCATTTCCATACCTCTTGACTTAAGGAACAACCCATAAAAGTAATGCTTAATTAAAATTGATCTAGAAATATATTTTATTTCTAGGGCTCTTATCACCAATATAGCTCAAGCTAGTACCTTGGAGTAGGGAGTAATTAACTCTCCAAGATAGTTAAAACAAACAAGTAGCTATATCTTGAGGTAGGAAATAAATCCAATTGTAATTGATACATTCTAGGAAGCTTCTCTTAAAGGAGTCAATCATGAGATCATGTTCGAACCTTTGAGACAATCAAGTCTGTTTCATTGGGAAAGATAGAAGATTTGCATGTATTATAAACAGTAAACCTTGGATTAACCATTGTCGAGGAGCCTGGGGTCACTTTTTTGTAAACCTCGGATTGATCATGTCAAGGAGCCTTTAAGGGGATTGAACTTTGTTACTCTTCCCTTGTGCGTAGATTGGATGGTAGACTGTTCCCCCAATTGTATATGTTGCTGTTACTCTGCCCTTGCGCGTAGATCAGATCATAGACTGTTCCCCCAATTGTATTTGTTGTTGTTGGTAACCTTAGTGTCCATAAACTTAAGATTATTTCCTAAGGTGACGGTGAAGGACGAGTCTCACTATACCTGGAGGAGACGTCGACTAGACTCACTTGGACTCTTTGGGGAGTTCTCTTCACTCAAGATGGTTTTGTGAAGAAACTTGTGCCAGTTTGTTTCATTAAGCAAGTTGTCGAGGTAACTGTTCCAACTGCCCTTTCTGTATTAAAATTATACGACGTTGGTTTTCATCACAAAATAGTGTTTTTAGTACAGGAAGTTACTGTTTGTATGTGGTTTGAACTCTTAGATTTTTTAGCCGTGTGATTCAATTGTTTGTTTCTTTAGAGACTTTAGGTGGATTTATTGAAAATTTTCTTTGTTTGCATGTGAGTAATTAAATATTTAATTGTGGTCGAATTACTGAGACAATCTCGTAGACTTTGGGGGAAACCTCCTGAGTATACACCAAGCCAGCTTGAAGGGCTACAAGCTATTGATCACCTAGTGACAGTAGAGTTGGATCACCAGAAGTCGGAGAGTCATCTTTAATTGTTCATCCTGATTATCAAGTACAAACAATAGAGTATATTTCTAAACAAATTTCATTTTTCGAAGTTACTGGTAGTATTTCTCCTACTAGTGAATTAGCTGAAGAACCTGAAATTTCTGAGCCTAACTCTGAACCTGCTGCTACTCCATCTTCAGGATTTGCTTCTCCAACTTCTAGTGGTCCTGGTTCACCCAGGGTAGGAAATATCATTACCCAAAATCTTCCTTCTGGCCTCATTTCTACTGAAGAACTTGTTAGTCCGGACGAAGACATAATTCTTCGTGAAAATCAACTAACTATAGAACTTAGGGAGCGTGAATCAATTTTCTATAGTCCTTTTAGGAGTGATGCTTAGTATGTATCATTGAAATTTTTTTTAGAAAACCGAGGCCTTAGTTTTTCACCACCTCAAATCCATTTTCATCCTACACCTAGAGGTTATTATCCTCCATTGAATATGCCAAGACAACCATCTATGTTTTCCCAAACACCGAAAACATTTTTATATGGTGGCCCTTCTATTCCTTCAGGGTATCAGTCACTCACTGGTACTTTTTCAGGAGCATCTCCTCAACCAATCAGACATGAGTTATCAACTGGTAATAATGGAACTCAAGCATTGAGCACAAAAGAAATCCTTATTATGTCTGGTAGTATTCCAAATCCAAAACCTCATGGTAGTCAATTATCACCTGGGGGGCAACCGCAAGGTAGTTAGTTACTGCCTGGAGGGAAACCTTAAGGTAGTCAGTGACTACCTGGGGGGCAACCTCAAGGTAGTCAGTTACAACCTGGGGGGCAACCTCAAGTTAGTCAATTATCGCTTGGGGGGAAACCTCAAGGATAGTACATACCTTCAAGACAATACATACCTCAAGGTCAACCACAGTCTCAATACATATCTCAAGGTCAACCCCAGTTTCAATATATACCTCAAGGTCAACCCCAGTTTCAGTATGTGCCTCAGGGTTATCAACCTCAAGGTCAGTACCCAACTCAAGGTTTTCAATCACCTTCTATTCAACCATTTGTACAAGGATCTGGAAATGTGCTGCTTAGTTATCAGCCCTACGCTCAACCCGGTTATGGTCCTCCATATGCGCAACCTTTTATGGGTCCATACCCCGGAATGAATATGGTGTGGGATCCATCTCAAACTCAACAGACTATGCAGCCTAATGTGCAGTTATCAAGTCAACCTAGATAACCTTTGGTTTCTAGTTTAACCCAGCAACCTGTCTAGCCTATAGTTCAAACTTCTGCACCAGGTGTAGTTCAACAGTCTGGGCCTAGTTCACCTCGAACTCCACCTCAAACTGCTGCTGCAACTACTACAACTTTTGTTAAACCTACCACACCTGTTTCTGGAGTATCGATAGCTCTAGTTTCTACTGTTCCTGTATCAGCGCAAACTCCTCAAGCATCTTTACCATAGTGAGGACCTACTGTTCAAACTTCAGTCCAGATGCCTGTAGGATAAGATGGTGCAAGTACGGTTGTCACAAGTCAACCACAATTCACTTATCAATTGTACCACGGAAAATTCACTTATCAACTATACCACTGACACTATCAATTTGGTCCTACTGTACAAAACCCAGATTATCAGTACCAACTGTACCCTAGCTATACTTATCAACAACATCAACAACCCTAGCTTGGTCCGTTAATCCTGGTTTCCCAAGAGATTATAATATTCCTAATGCAAATCCAATTCCAGGTTATCCTAGATATCCTCCTCCTGGGGCTGGTCTTGTTACCCAAGGTTTCTGCAATCTTAACCATCGGTTACCATTTATTGCAACTTTAGATTTACCTAATTTGTTGCATCTTATGAATGATCCGTTTTACTATCTTCCATATTGGCCGCCAATGCCTAATAAGTTTCCTAGTGATATCCAAAAGTTCGAGGGTAAGTCAAGAGAATATCTATCAAAACATGTGATGACTTATCACCTCTGGTGTGCATCTAATTCCATTATTGATGATTCAATTCACTTACGTCTTTTTCAACGAACTCTAATTGGTCTTGCCGCTAAATGGTACATTGAGTTACCATGAGGCTCTTTTTATAATTCTACTCAGTTAGCCACTTCTTTCTTAACTCATTTTCAGTTGCCTGTCAGATACGGCAATGGCATGGAATTGTTAACTTCATTAAAACAATCCACATCCACATATATTTATGATCATATTCATGAATGGCGATGTAGATGGCGTTTGGTGAAAGTTTTCATTCCTGATCAAATCTTAGCGGAATGGTTCGTAAAATCATTATTACCTAAAATCATTGAAGTTGTAGCTAAGGCAGGATTTGTTACTGAAGAGCAAGTAATTGCTGAGGCTTAGTACCTTAACCTTGTCTATATGGAGTCAGCTACTTTACATGAAAAAATCCCCGATCTTCTAAAACACAGATAGATAACTGTAGCTCCCTCAGGGTGTCATGCTGCTCATGGTATGATTGGTTCAATTAGTACTAAAAGTAAGAAGAAATCTTCTCCTATTATAACTTTACCAGATTCCCCGATAGGAGACTCTTCCGCTAAAGTTCATGCCGATATCCATGTCGTAGAATCATCTACGGCCAAATCAAAATCCGATGGTAAAAAGAAGGGGAAGAAGAAAAACAAACAAAACTCCAAAGAGAAAATAGATAAAAATGAATCTATTGATGAGAAACATAAACCTCACTATCCTTGTCTCATTTGTGATGAGGATCATTTTACTAAAGACTTCCCACATCGAGCAAAGGTTTCAAAAATCGTCAAAGGTTCTCAAACACCTGCTATCTTGAAGGATCCTTTTCCTAATCAAGATAGTAAGATGATTGGTTCTTCCTCAAATTCCTCAGAATAACCCGTTATGATGATGTTTCATGTCAGGATTGCGACGTGATCGCAAGATTATGGTAGTAAAAATCTTGTTCGTGGTAAAAAAGCAGAATCTTCTAATTCAAACCCATCAACTTCAACTCCTCCTCGTTCTGATCCGCTACAGATCGAAAAACCTAACCCTGACTTAGTAATCAAACCGCCTACTAAAGGTATACTTTGGAAATCAGCTTTCAATCCGCATGCGAGAGCTGCTCAGAATTATAACATTGTTGAAGACTTAGCTATTTCTCCTTTAGCAATGTCAGCTTTGGAAGTGCTGCAATCATGCTGAGCATAGGGTAAATTACTATTGTATGCTATAGGAGCTATTAATATTCAGGATTTGAACCTAATAATCTTCGATTTAGAGAATAGTACACCTCGTCTACCTCATCAAAAGGCTTTCCAGATTCCAATGTTATTCAAAAATATACCTTGCTTTCGGACTGTCATTGATGAGGGAGATTCTACGTGTATTATGTTGATCTAGTGTTGGAGATCACTTGGTTCTCCTACACTCAATCAGTCTTTGATGATTCTAAAGGATTTTGATGGCCGAGAGTTCCATCCTTTTGGAATTTTGCAGGATTTACCTATAGGGTTCAGAGGCAAAATTGTAAATCTAGATGTGGAAATGGTTGATGCCCCTCTAGATTACAACCTTCTCTTGGGTCGCAGTTGGTCTTACGCTATGACTGCTATTGTTTCATTGGTATTTCGGATTATCAAGTTTCCTCATAATGGAAAGATCATTGCGATAGACCAACTGATTTATTTTTCATCTGACCTAACCTCTTCAGATAGTATTCAATATGTCAGTAAAACAACTATCCCTTACAAGGATGTTAAGGTAAGTTTGATTAAATATTCTGGTTTACTAGGAATGTTTTCCTTCCCTCCTCCTAACGTATCGAGTGACTTTGCCTAACAATCTACTAATTCATAGGCTATACGGTCATTTTCTAACTCCTTGTTCAACCAAAACTGATCCAATGAATGTAGTCCATGGGGAATCACTTTCAATATCAACCTGAGCTTCAAAAACATTTTCTGATCCTGTTCATATTGATGAGCAGATTCATGAACTTTTGTCTATTGATGATTTACCATGGGAAGATATTCATCATCGATCTTCATTTTTACGTGAGCTTGATCATTTTGAAAATGATTTTTCATCTATTTTTACTACTCACTATGTCAAAGAACCACATAATCCATTGCAACATCCTAATTCTGAGTTAAATTTGGGAAATATATCTCGAACGGTTCCTATTGACATTTCAGTTAAACTTAGAATTATTGAAAACATTCATATAGGTGCTTCCAGTACAACGATAAAATCAAAACTTATAAAGCCTTATTTCAAAAATTTCGCGACGTGTTTTCTTGGTCATATGAATAAATGCCAAGAATCAATCCATCAATTGTTGTCCATGAAATTAAGACTTACCTAGATGCTAAACCTGTCTGGCAACATTTTCGTCAGATACATTCGAAAAAAGTCGTTGCTATTAAAGCTGAAGTTGAGAAATTACTTCGTGCAGGTTTCATTTATCCAATTCCTTTAACAGATTCGGTATTGAACATTGTTCCTATTAACAAAAAGCAAGGAACGATAAGAATATGTATCTATTATAGGGATATTAATCGATCTTGTCCTAAGGACAATTATCCAACCCCCTATATCGATCAAATTATTTATGATTGTGCCGACAGTGAAATGTTCTCCTTTATGAATGGTTTTTCTGGTTACAATCAAATCAATATACTCCCTGCTGAACAACCTAAAATGGCTTTCATTTGTCCATAGGGAACATTTGCTTATTGCAAATTACCTTTTGGATTGAAGAACGGTGGAGCAACTTTTAAAAGGGCTATGTCTTATGCATTTCATGACATCAAGCACATTGTGCAACCTTATCTCAATGATTTACCTGCCCATTCATTACGTAGAGCCGATCATCTCAGTCACTTACGAGCTATCTTTATGAGATGTAGGCATTATCGAATTAGGCTGAATGCACACAAATGTGTATTCTGTGTAGAAACGGGTCATTTACTAGGATTTGTCATTTCAAAAGCTAGCATTCATGTCGATCCCTTGAAGTTTGAAGCTATCATCAAATTACCTCCTCATTCGACTCTTTGCCAACTCCAAAGTTTGTAAGGGAAAGAAAACTTTTTACGTCATTTCATTCCTAACTACCTTGAGATAACGAAAGGTTTTACGAGGTTGTTGAAACAAAATACTCCATTCTTTTGGGATGAGATAGCTAACAAATCTTTTGATGCACTTAAACACACGTTGACCCATGCACCGTTACTGCATCCTCCCAATTACAACCAGGATTAATTTTTGTATCTCGCCGCTTCTCAGTCCACCATTGGGATGGTTTTAGTTCAAGAAGATGAATTCAACAATGAACATGTGATTTACTATCTTAGTCGAACTCGACTGATATTAAAAATTCACATGCGGAGAAATTGGCTTTGGCAGCCGTTCAAGTTGTCCAAAGATTTTGTCACTACATCTTATTACGCAAAACCACGGTAATTTCTTACTGTAACCCTATGATGTATATCTTGACCAAAAAATTGCTAGGGGGCAAGTATTCCAAATGGATAGTTATCCTATAGGAATTTGACATGGAATTTGAAAAATCCAAGGCAAAGAAATCTTTGGTTTTTGCGGAACTGATGTGTGATTTCCCGCATACTGATACTGAAACTGTGGCAGAAGAGCCCATTGTGGACAAATCCTTGTTTCTTATCAGTACTCTTGATCCATGGTATGGATACATTATTGTTTATCTCAAAACCCAATCTTTTCAGCCTGGAATCTCACGATCTCAGCGACAAAAAATACGTTTCCAATCCCAACAATACAATATTATTGGTGATACACTTTATTGTTGTGGGGTAGATTCTGTTTTCTGACATTTTCTAACTCATGAAGAAGCTGAAAAGGTTCTAAATGACTGTCACTCTGGAGCATGTGGCGGCCATATGTCTGGGTATGCCACAACCCAAAAGATATTGCGTGCTGGTTATTTCTGGCCATCTTTATTCAAAGATTGTATCTATGCAGTCCAAAAATGCCACAATTGTAGAATTTTTGATCGTAAGATGCATTCTCCACCCACTCCTCTCCACCCTATAATTGTTTTTGGTCCTTTCACAAAGTGGGGTATTGAATTTATTACATGTAACCCTAACTTAGCCGGGGGGCATGTGTATATCATCCTTGTGGTAGATTATTTTACTAAGTGGGCCCAGGTGATGCCTACATTTTTGGCAAATGACAAAAATGTTGCAACTTTCATTTTCAATCATATAATTGCTAGATTCGGTGTTTCTCAAGCTATTATTACTAATCATGGAAGTCATTTTCGAAACATCATGATGACTGAACTGAGAGATCAACTTGGCCTACGTCACGATAGTTCTACTCCATATTACCCACAGGCTAAGGGTCTAGTTGAAGCTATCAATAAAGTTCTAGTAACTATGATCCAATGAATCACTGGTATTCATAGGTCAAATTACCATAACATGTTATTTTCAACACTTAGGGCATATCAAACCTCAGTAAAAAAATCATTTGGTTTCACTCCTTTTCAACTGGTCTATAGTTTGGAAGCAGTGTTACCCATTGAATGCGAAATTTTGTCATTACAATTAGCGATAGAATCACTTCCAGCCACTTCTGAAGAGGAGAAACATTTTTTGTACTTAGCTGATCTAGATGAGAATCGATGCAATGCTTCATTAGCAATTGAGGCTCATGCGAAACGAATAAAAGCTCATTACAACCGAAATGTTACACCTCGTAATTTTTCGGAAGGACACATAGTTTTACTATACGACCAAGAAAATGATAACCTAGGGGCTAGAAAATTTGTACCTATGTGGCATGGTCCTTATATTGTTAAGCGAAAGCTGGAAAAAGGAACCTATGAATAGGTATATTTTGACGGTGTCTCTTTGGGTAAACCCAACAATGGGCTTTATCTGAAGAGATATTATGCTTAAATTTTAGTGTGGAGATTTTTGTTAGATTAGTTTCTTTATAGCTAGTATGTTTTAGATTAGGAAAGTGTGCCTAGTTTAGAGAGTGCTTTTATCATTATTCCTGCTTATCTTGATTTTACTATTGATATTGCAGATGTCGACGTCTCTTCAAACATACATTGGTTTTGTTGATGGTGCTTGCCGTAGTACATGAAAAATTTCTTCCACAGCTTGGGTTATCTATTCACCCTCTGATGAGTTAGTATCTATGCATGGGGTAAGCCTCAGTCAAACAATGAATAACATTGTAGAGTATAGTGTAATGATTGAGTTATTATCTGAATCCATCTCATTTGGGATTTGGAGTTTGATTGTTGGGTTAGATTCTGAACTCGTTGTATTACAACTTAATAGGGTTTATGCCATTAGAAATCCATTGTTATTAAGATTATTTTTTAGAGTTCATCTCTTGGAACATGAATTTGATTACATTGAATATTAGCATATTCCAAGACATTTAAATACATTAGCAGATGCAGTTTCTTCTCGTATGATAAATATACATTTGCAATAATCAAAATAGTAAATTTTAAAACAAATTCAATAACATGTTACACAAGATAGCCAGTAATAGTGATATATTATAGCATAGAAGTGTGTCAAATATACATCGTCTTCGATCATAGGCTGAAAAACACCCAATGATCGGAAAAAATGACAATAAAAAAGGACAAAAATGTCGTATGAGTCTACAAAAACAATCATCCTATCCCTGTGTTGATGCCTTGAAAATCGCTGCAACAACATTGGGGGATAAGCACCCGGTCCGGACCTTAGTACAACTCCTTTTCCGTTTGGGATGGTGGCTCCGACTGGATATAATAGGACCAGTTTCCCGATAATGAATAAAAGGGATGGATGAGTGATGAGTTGTCTATTCTAATGATAGGCAGATGGTTTATTCTATCAACAAAAATACAAAATCTAATACTGATCCCGGGAACAACTATTCATTTGAAATACAACGTTTAATAATCTTTATCTATTAACAGGCATATAGATGACTCTGTAAAATAAACACAGATATTCAATCATTTAAAGATTACTTCATCCAAATAGTCAAACGAAGTGATTAATACAAATTACTACATTGATCATTTATATCATCGATACATATACGATTGAAAGAAAAGCATGCTATAAACAGCCAATAGTGGGATGCATAAAGGATGCTGTTAAAACACATATATATAAGCGATAATAGCGAGAGCGATCAAATGACAATTCACATAACAGGAATGAGTTCAAACACAGATAATAGTACCATATGAGCTGTTAATCAATCTAGAATATCAATCGTTATTTGAAATTCTTCCTTCAACATAGAAATGCTTTCAAACAAAGACAGTAGTGCACATTTGTATAAAAACCTTCCTTATCAAAATCAGAATAATTGGTCCAGTTTCATAAAAGAATATCCCTGAAGTACAATAGTGAAAATTTAGGGTTTAAGTCATATACAAAACTTTACGACCCTTTCTAAATGCATGAAAGGGTCTATAAATACTACTAAGCTAAAAAAAATCTATGAAACAAAATCCTACTAAATTGCAATCAATTAATACTATCTATCCTCTTGGGGGCGATCTGGCAGTGGGCGATGTGAATCATGACTCAGGCTGCTTGCCTTTAAACCTGAGCTGGCTTATCGCAAGCATTGGATGCACTTCAGGTGGTCTGTAGAGGCGTAAGCTGAGTTGGGCAGCAAAGGTGGCATCCTGAATATCGGGTATAATATACCCGATCGCATCTGTGAGGCATTTTAGGGCAGCTCTCTGGCTGTGTGTCTTCACTAAGAAGAACCAATAGGCATCCCATGTCAAACTGTTGATCCCCACAATTAACCTTCCATTTTTCTCCAGCTCTGGGTAGCATGAATGTTCCAACATCTTTGTTGTTGTTAATTGGCCTGGAGTACATTGAGAAATCATGTTAGACAAGTAAAGAGTATTATTTACCAATTCAACCAAATTACTAGTGGTTTCCTTGCATCTTAAAATCGCTCTTTCTGCCTTCATTAACTGTGATTGCCATTCTGTTAATAAGATTTCCTTATGTTCCAGAATCCTTGGTAGGTTAGCTGCCCATCCCTGATCGGAATCTTGCCATTCCAGAAAATTTGTCAATGTTTCTTTGGCTTGATCCAAATCTGTCCTTGCCTTTTCTACTTTTTCGCTTATGGATGTCACTAGGTCGCATAATGGCTCTGCCTGGGTGATTTGCTAGCACAAGAGCTTCATTTGATTTTTAATGCTCTATTTAATTGAAACGCCTCTACTTTAAACTCATCTACCTTAGGGAGCTTTTTCATTTGCTCAATTTGAGCTGATAATTGAGCGATTTTCTCATCTTTGGATTTTAAAATTCCCTCAGTTGATGTTTTTAATTGTGCCAATGCTGCCAATAGCTCCTTTTTCTTTTGGATTGTGCTTTCGTCAATCCTCTGATTTTCTTCCTGCAATTGCTTAGTCAGCTGATTATTATTTTGTTGTTGTACTAGCAATTGCTGTTTTGCCTGCTCTGCTTTCTGCTGCACTTCCAATAATTGAGCCTGTAGTGAAAAGATGTCTTGATCTTTTGCCTTTAATAAACTGCTCACCTCCGATGCTTTATCTATTGTTGCCGCCGAATATGCTCCAGCATATTGCGATAGCTTTGTCAAGTCATCGGAGGGGTCAAATTCTTCCTTCCATACCACATTGCCCGTTACTGTTAATTCAAGGAATAAAGAAGGTTGATCAGTCCTTCTCCTCTTCCTCTGTTGTTTCACTACAACTTTATGCTTAGGGCTGTAGAATACATCCAAGGGAGGAATCTCTTCTATCTGCAAAATTATTTCGCCCGATGGGTCTTTCGGAATTATTTCCGTTTTCTTTAATTTGGGTGGATCGTTGGTTTCGCCCGAAACCTGCTTTGATGTCGCTTCTTGTGTGTCGCCCTCTTTTGAAACCTCATCATCTTTAGAGCATTCTAGATTGCTGATGATTGAATTGAATTGTTGCCATTCCTGGAGCAATTTCGGATCAACCTGTGTATCATCATTAACTTTTGAACCGCTCTGTTCTTGCATTTTTTCCTGGGTTTCTTCATGTCTCTGCAAGTTCGCCTGGGTTTCTTCCTGTCTCTCGTCATTCACTTCCTCCTGCTGCTTTGATGTAATAGGAGGTTCTTTATCACGTCGCTGCTCAGGCTTGCTTGATTTTGTTGTTGTTGGAGTAATCGCTAACAGGTCTAGATGCAGAGTTTGCAACCTCTGCTCTCTAATTCTGTTAAATTCGACTAGCCCCTCATCGTTGTATTCATTTATGGCGAGTGATTTAACTTGATATAGCGACTCGGCCGATGCGAACAAGTCCTCAAATCTGTCTTCTTTGTGCTCAAACTTGGCCAATTTGGCCTAGTCAAGTGCATTGTAGGTGACTTTTTTCGGATGGAATCGCCTGCTCGGCAGAGTTGCCAGGGTCCGTGAATTTATTTTCTCAGCTTCTTTCTCTGCATGTTTGAGATCATGTAGAGTGTAGATACCAATTCACAAAGGAAAGGAGGGCCAGAGGTGCTTCTTTTCTTTTTTTAGAGTTTGAGTAACCCCATCGGCGTTGATTTGATAGGCTATTTCCCTAGAAAGTAGTTTATCATGGATGTATACAGGAAGAACATGGGGCTTGGCTTGACTGGCAAAAACTCTGATATAGGTGAACTTTTCTTCTCCAAACCAACTCCCTACTGCAGTTAAATCCACCCCTGCTTGGTCAGAAATATTAGGGGCAGGCTTATTGAAAATGGAATAATGAATAGGCAACATGAAACCGTTGCAGATTTGATACAAATGGTGTTTGTAGTTGGTCTTCCACAACTTTTGATGATATATGTGGACAGGTGCGGTGTCTTGTGACGTCCACCTCCATCTGAGCACAGGAAATTCAGAATTAAAACATAAAACATCTAATACATAGGCACTGTAGTAAAATGGCGGAATGAACCTCTCAGTGACGCGAGAGTTGAATCTGAAATTAAGAATGGCAATTGCTAGGTTATCGGATAGTATATCCGCCCAATCCATTATTTCGCCACTACATGCCGCCTCCATTAAGGGGACCATTTCTATGGTAAAATTGGCGAAATCATGTAATCCCCATAGTCTGCACATCATAATCCTAGCATAGGAATAAGGAGAACATAGAGAATCGACCGAGTACTTACCCGAAGATTCATGCTTGTGCCTTTCTAGATTTTGTCTCCAACCTTGAATGGGTTCGGACTCAGTCTCATTTTCAACTCGGAATTTCTCCAGGAATGTTATGTTATACTTCTTCTCTTCCGCCGGCAAATGATACATTTGCCTTAGATCCTCGGCTCGAAAAGAACCGAAAATCCTCCCATCTATAGTGCTAAAAGTTCTATTGGTAATTGGGATTTCTTGAATCGCCCATCTTACCACATCTGTATATGGGAGGATTTGCTCCCGGGCCACTATTCGATGAAGAAAAGAGTTGGCTAAATCACTCAGATTAGCCTCGGATTTACTGGTGCTGTCGGCAGAAACTTGTATCGCTGTCACCCTCGGTCTTCAGCTTCAATCAGGTTATATGTGCCTTGCCAAGTAGCTCTGGTAAGTCCTAGGCACGTAGTTTCCGATATGAGCCCTTTCTTTTTATTGCCTGGATCAACAACAGGTTGCCCTACGGCCGGAAAAGCGGAAGGCATTGTGGTCTTCTTGGACTTCTTTCCCATTCTGCTCAAGTCTATTTCTGTAGGAGAATTCTGCACAGAGAGAACGATACGTGTAATATAGGAAATAATAACATAAATCGAAAAGGTCAAGATAATATATATATATATATATATATATATATATATTGATAAATTCATGGTGATTGATTGACTTAAGGTTGCTTCGAATCAAATCTGTAAATAGATCGCATGCTTGCTGTTTTCATTAAATGGTCGTTAAGGCTTGTCAATATTATCAATACTAGTCAATTCGATTAATGGCCGAATGATTTATTTTAAGCGTTCCTTGGGTGATTTGGTGGTTGAGCACGGATGAGCGGCTTTTTGAAAGATAGTGCCTTAATTACGAATAAATCGTATTAAACTGCCTTTATGGTTTTCTTTGAAAACTGCGCTTTTGCCTTTATCGCAATCGAGCATCGAGGAAAATCATAAGTCATTGTTTTGGTTACATGTGGAATCCTCGATCTCCGATAGCGATAGCACATCACGTCGGGAGTAGCGAGTGGGGTGGTTAAGAAGGCGTGCATAGTCAATCGTCGGTTGCCGATAGCGATATCACATCGCATCGGGGCAAGAGGGAGCTTTATGGCGTTTAATTCATTACCACCGATATCTGATAGCGATATCGCATCGGATCGAAGATTGAGGGATTTAATTACGCCAATTCTTTTATTGCCAATATCCGATAGCGATTTCGCATCGGAACAAACCAATATGTCCTCAAGTTGTGTTCCCTTTGTCATTGCGATATGCGATCTTGCAATCGCTTTATCACAATGACAAAAGATTAATCGTTTTATGTTAAGGCTTCTGATTGGTAATGTTTTATTTTTTTTCTTCGGGCCTTTTAGAATAGAACTAAATTGATACCAAAAAAAAAATAAAATTTAAAAAGGGACCCATTTCATATTATGGTTTTGAGATAATATTGATATGAAATGGGGGGTTGTTGTAGGGCATAACAATTGGCGATTAGCTGGAAGAAACAGTTATCTCTGGAAAGTATAGAAATACTTAAACTTTTTCAAAATAGAAATTTTATCAAAAGGAAAAATTCTAATATAACTAGGTATAGTTGCATTCCAAACAAAATAAAACTTTCTCTGCCAATTCCCCTTTAAAAAATATGTACATTCTAGATTTTAAATTGGCTTCTATTGGCTGATATTGATAAAACAGAAAACCTTTCCAAATCAGCTATTAAAATTAACTCCTTTTTCATAGATGGAGCCACTACTGCCAACAAACGTCCATATTTTCGGCAGGGATACCTTTTAACCATATCATTGTCTATTGTCCCATTCACCTTAGAGCATGATTAACAGAATGAATTCAAAATATGTTTTTCACATTTTGTATTTCTTTTATCTTTTCTGTTATTTTGTAAGATAAAAAGCCATTGCCGTGGTTTGGTGGCCAGTTAAGTGACAATGCCATTCACTGGTAGTAATATAACAGAACAAGCTGGCTCGTGATGAGACCCCTTGTCTTACAATTGAAGCCATTACCCTGTTTTGGTATGCAGTATTGGTAATTTCGGCTAAACTATTTCCCTATGAATATGGTAAGGAGGCTTGTAATAAGACCTCTTATCTTTTATATCCAGTATTCTTGTAATTACATTCTGAGTAATCACAAACTTTGGTAAGTGGGATAGACAATTTCCTCCTTAAGAGAAGATGGATGACAAGGTAAGAGTTGGAGATGTTGAGATTGGATTAGCTTCTATTTTGATATTGATAACCTTTTCGTGACCAATTTGAAAAATCTAAAAAGATTTACAATATTTATAAACTTTGAGAGAGGTTCATAAGATTGCAGTGTATTTTCAGAATGTAATTATATCTAATTTCCTAGAAATCATTCCTTTTGTTTAAGACTTCTATTTATTTAAAAGTAAATATCACACTACTTGTTTTGAGAAACTCTTTAAGTACAACAAAGGTCAAATAGAAGATACCTTATAGATTTATTTTCTAAAGCTCCTACAAACTACAAAAATGCTATTAAAAGGAGAAGGGGTTACCTCCTCAATTGAAGAATTTCTTTAAGATGAGACCATTAACAGGGAGAGAATCTCTCAGCCCTGATAAATCTTGTAATATGAAGGTTGAATGGCCTATCTTTTCACAGATCTAAAATGGTCCAAGCCACATCTTTTGAAACTTGGTGTGTTTTCCCTTATCTTCATGGGCTTTGTCCCATTTCAGGACTAAATCACCGACTTGAAATTGTTTGGAACCGAATGAAATTGAATCAAATGATAACTTGATGATTTGTTGATGTTTTGCATGAATGATTTTGGCTTTTTCTCTTTCTTCGTCTAATTTTAGAATTTGGTCATGTCTAAGTTGTAAAGAAGAAGAAGGGTTTTCTTCAATAAATTGAACTAAGGCTAGAGAAGGAAGGATGAGATTTGTTGATAGCACTGCTTCTTTTCCATACACAAGTTTAAATGGAGAAGAACCTATAGAAGGTTTTTCCGTTATCCTGTTAGCCCATAATGCAAATATTAAAGATTTGTGCCAGTTCTTATGATTCTGTTTGATAGTTCGTTTGATAATTTTAATAAGATTTTTGTTTGTAGATTCTGCCAAACCATTGCCCTGAGGATAATAGTTAGCAGAGTATTTGAGTTTGAATCCTCTTTTAATTGCGAAATCAAACATAACATTGCCTGAAAAGTAAGATGCATTATAAAAAACAAGAGCATTCGGGACACCAAACCTGGTAATGATGAATTGATCTATGAATTCAATAATAGCTTCAGAATTTGTTGTCTTTAAAGGAATCGCTTCAACCCACTTGGTAAAGTAATCAGTAGCGATAAGGATATACTTATGCTGTTTGGAAGAATTTGGGGTAATCTCTCCAATAATGTCCAATCCCCATTGCTCAAATGGCTATTCAATGTTGACCGGTTGCAGAGGATCTCTAAATAGAGTGGGCCAATAATATCTAGCATGGATAATTTTGTGAGTTATTGTATCAGCTCCAAAGTGGCATCCTGCTGGTCCATCATGTAATTCCTGCAAAACCTTTTGTGCTTCATGTTTTTCAAGGCATCTCAATAAAACTGAATCATAATTTTGCCTAAAAAGCGCATCATCAATAATGGTAAATTTTTTTGCTTTCAATCTTATGGCGCTTTTGCTTTTGTAGGATAGATTAGGAGGTGCATATCCATTTTTCAAATAAAATATTAAATCAGCATACTGTGATTCAGAGTCAATGATACTTATCTGGTTGATCGCTTCAAATTGATCTGTATCACTTGATTCCGGAATGTTAGATGCTCCTGCCAATAACCTGCAAAAACCTTGGCCTCTAAAAATCTTTGCTGGCTTGATTTCTAGGTCATATTCTTGAAGTGTTGTTACCCAATTTGCCCTTTCTTCTCCCAATTCTCTTTGGATTAATAGTTTCCTTAATGAAGAGAAAGGAACTATAGCTTTTGTATGGGCTTTTAAAAGGAAGGGTTTGTAATGTTTAACAGCTTTATATACAACAAAGGCTTGTTTTTCTACTTCGGAGTAGTTTAGTTCTGCACCTTGAAGATTTGAACTATAGAATGAAATGGGTGCTTCCAAATTGTGATTGTTGATCTGTGTGAGTACTGCAGCATAAGAGAAATCAGATGCGATGGTATACAATGTAAAATGATTAGAAAAATTTGGAGTATTTAGAGCGGGGACATTGATTATTGATTGTTTGATTAATTCAAATGCTTCCTTTTCTGGCGATCCCCATTTAAAGACTGAATTTTTCTTAATCATAGTTTGAAGTGGCAGAATGATTTGAGAAAAGTCTGTAACGAATCTCTTAACAAAATTGATTTGGCCTAAAAATGACTGCATGGATTTCTTATTGTGAGGGAATGGGATTTCAGAGATTTCTTTGATCCTGTCGGGATCGATATAAATGCCATCTTTAGAAACAATAAAGCCTAGGAGTTTGCCTTGATCAAGAGCGAAAAAGGATTTCTTAGGGTTAAGAGAAATACCATATTTCTTACAGCGTTGAAAGATTTTATTTAAATCATGCAAGTGATTGGATTTCTCTTTAGAAAATACAGTAATGTCATCTAAATAGGTGACTATTGTTCTATTAATTATCCCTTTGAAAGCGATATCCATTGCTCTTTGGAAAGTAGCTCCTGCATTAATAAGTCTGAAAGGCATCTTTTGATATGCGTACATTCCCTATTTTGTTCGGAATGTGGTTTTGAGTCGGTCATCAGGATGGACCAAAATTTGATTATATCCTGAAAAACCGTCGAAAAAGGACATTAGCTCTAAGCCTGCCATTGATTGGAGTATCTGGTCCATAGTGGGTAATGGGAAGTTATCCTTTAAACTTGCCTTATTTAAATTTATGAAATCAATACAAATCCTTATGTCGCCATTTTTCTTTCTGACTGGTACCATATTGGAGACCCAATTTGAGTTCCGAACGGGAAAAATAATCTTAGCTTTTAAGAGTTTATTGAGTTCCGATTTTATTTGACCCTCTAAGTTTGGATGTATTTTTCTCAATTTTTGTTGAACTGGTTTCTGTTTGGGAAGCATCGGAATAGTGTGCTGGATAATGGATGTATCATATGTCTTTAGATCGTCATATTTACAAGTGAAAACATGTTTAATTTTGTGTAACAGTCTAATGAATGCTTCCTTTTCCTCCATGGAAATTCCTAATCCTAAATTAATGTTTTGAGGATTTTGTTCGATGCCAAGGTTTATCAATTCAAACCTTAAGGTAGAGCTCTGGAGCTTTGTATTGGACACAGGTTTAAACCTGTCTTTAATATCGTAAAGATCCTCAACATTCACCACGCGTTTTGGGATTGATTTTTCCTCATGTTTATCTCGCATTTGAATATCGTGCTCGTCTTCCTCGATGATTTGATTATCATAGGATTTTTCGGAGGTCAGAAATTGTAAAATGTCTTCATCGTGGTTGAATACTCTCCAATTGGTTACATTGTCAGGAATGGATGGCCTAAAAAGCAATTCTACTGAAAATCTATCTGGGCTATAGTCTTCGGAAGGGAGTAGCTTGGAAGCGACATTGGCTATCAAGTCGGCTGCCAAATTTTGCAACTTGGGAATGGAAGAAATATTGAATGCTAAAAAATGGGAAGTGAGCTCTTGTACTAGCGATTGATAATGTTTGAGATGGTTTGAAAGACAATTGTATTCCTTACCTTTTTAACAATAATCTCAGAATCTCCAAAGACCTTCAAGTATTGGACTTTGAGGCCGATCGCTTTATATAGTCCTTGGAATAATGCTTCGTACTCAGCTGTATTATTGGTGCATTCAAACTCTAACCTATAGGACATCATTGTTTTTTCTCCTTGCGGGCTAACCAAAATACATCCTGCTCCTGATCCTTCACTAGACTTGGATCCATCAAAATATAAAGACCAAAATAAAGAATTATCTACAATTTTGCTTACAAAATTCTCAGTAACATTAACACATTTAGACCTGTCGGTCTATGAAAAATTTTCAATTTGCGATGCGAAATTGTTAACTAAGAATGGAGATGGCTGGGCAATATAATTGCCGAAAAATGACTCAGAAGAGTAATTCCCTAAGATATTGTTGTTGAACGCAATTGGTTGATTTTCTTGTTCAAATTCTGTAACAGTGTGGGTCATATGTTTCTCCCGATTGATCTTTATTTGATTGGGCTTGCCCTTATAGGGGAGCCAATATGGGACCAATCGGTGGAGATATACCCATGGAGCTTTTCTGACCAATCCTTTCTTAAAATCAACCCATAGAATTCAGGTATATCGATGACTAGGATATCAATCCTTTGGACTATTCGTGGATCCGCCGATAACCTGATCATTACAGAGTTTATTTCCCCTAGAACTTGAACTTTAGTTCTATCTAACTGCACAATGTGAATAGAAGATTTCTCGGGTTCTATATTCAGTTTAGAACAAACTGAAGCAGGCATTATATTAGATGATGCCCCATAATCAATTAAGCAGTTATGTAGATTTCGATTGTAAATTTCATATGTTAAGAGGAAAGGAGGGGTATGGGAATTTGATCTATCTCCAATCAGAATTGTGTCAGTTGCCTCAACTCTACCAGAAGGTGGTTGTCCTAAGTCGCTTGCAGCTTTAGTGCTGGGAAGAGGTGAAGAAGGAACTGCATTAAGTTCTTTGCGAAGTAATTTTTTTTTATGCTTTAATTTGCTAAGCTCAAACATGGTGATGGTTTCCTTAGTTTTATTCATGTCATCGACAATATTATAGTCCATCGAATCAGAAACTACCAATGTCTTAGATGACGAAGGTGTATTGGAGGATGACGACTGATTGTGAGATACTCTCGCGGCTGGCTTCCTTGTGGGTACCCTTTCTTTTGCAGTATTAGTACTAGAACTCCTTTTCTTTGAATTGGCTTGAACAGGTTCGGGAGTAGATTTACTCCTTGTAGTGATAGGAAAGGCTTCTTGCTCAGCATCAGTATCGGAATTAGGGAGTATAAAGTCCCACATCCCGTGACATTCAACTACTTCCTCTTCTTCTTCTTCGGATGGTGTAATTGTTTCTTCTTCTTCCTCTTCCTCAGGATCCGAATCTGCGTAAGATATGACATTTGGAGGCTTGGACTCAGATTTTTTGAAATTCCTATATGGTTTCTTCGTTGGGGACTTTGATGCTTGTTTCTTAATCTCAACCATTTCGTTTGACATGGTTTTAAGGACTTTTTGAAGGCCCTCCGTGTCATAAGGATCCTTAGTGATCTTTTTCTTCTAATCATCTTTAAAGGACACTTTTCTGGATTTTCATTATTCCAGGGCAATTTTCTTTTCTAAGGCGATTACACTTTTTTCAACAGCGAGGGCTTCCTTCATGTTTTTGGCCAATGTAGGTTGTTTAGCCCTATCCACAAAAATGGCTATGTTTGAGGGTAAGGCGGTGATATACCACTCGCTTCTAACTTGTTCACTTGGCTTATCATCGGTGGGGATTTTGTTCAAGATTTTATTAAATCAGGATTTAAACTCCTTAATGGGTTCTATTGACTCGATCCTTAAATTGGAAAGGTCATGGACGAGTGTAGCCAAGGATCTATCATCACCGTATTTGGTGAGGAACTATTCCTGGAAGATATTCCAACTTGTGATGGATCCAGAGGGCAAGGAAAAATACCAAGACCCTGTTGATCCTTGTAGTGTATAGGGAAACAATATAACTACCACATCTTCTTCAGTTACTCCCTTCAAATTGACTGAAAACATAAAATTATTTATGTGTTCTTCTGTTGATGTTCCAACATCTGGATTGAATTTTGGGAGCCATTTTTTGGGATAATCAGGTAATGGATATAAAGGTGCAGGCATGGTGACTGCACCAGGACTTCTCCATGGTCTTTGAGCCATTTTATGAGTACCAGCGATTGCCTGTGGTGTTCCAGGTGCTTGAGGGGGAGGTGGAAGTGAAGACTGAAAAGATTGTGATGTTTGAGCTGAAGTCCCTTGCTAAACAACAATATGTAGTGGTGAAGTGGGTGTTTGACTCTGCACAGGTGATGATGAAATGGAAGATGATGGAGAAAAGGTTTTTCTACCAGAACCTTCAGCGGTCTTTTTAATCCTTTTCCTTTCGGGCAAAGGGAACTCAGGTGGTTCAATGCCTAGTTTTTCGCTTTGGAGTCTAGTAAGGTGAGGAGGTAAGTGGAATTGCGAAGTCTGACTGCCTTGCGATACTTCAGATCTAGGAGGCGAAATCAAGAAGCTTTGAAGCTTCTGGATGATGGATTGAACTTCAGGGGACTCCGGACTTAAGTGTTTTGAAGCATGATGTAATTGAGCAGTAGTGGTTGATTCCTCCTCGTCTCGTCTCGATACTGGTGATTCAGGATGAGAACGAGAGGTCCGAGGAGAGGTGGAGGGTGAATTACTCTTTGAATGGTGTGTAGGTGTTGGCTTACTCACCATTCATAGCGGATGGCCCTCCTTCTAGCACCAGAAATGTTGATGCCTCGAAAATCGCTGCAACAACATTGGGGGATAACCACCCCTTCCGGACCTTAGTACAACTCCTTTTCCATTTGGGATGGTGGCTCCGACTGGATATAACGGGACCAGTTTACCGATAATGAATAAAAGGGATGGATGAGTGATGAGTTGTCTATTCTAATGATAGGCGGATGGTTTATTCTATCAAAAAAAATACAAAATCTAATACTAATCCCGGGAACAACTATTCATTTGAAATGCAGCGTTTAATAATCTTTATCTATTAACAGGCATATAGATGACTCTGTAAAATGAACACAGATATTCAATCATTTAAAGATTACTTCATCCAAATAGTGAAACGAAGCGATTAACACAAATTACTGCATTGATCATTTATATCATCGATACATATACGATTGAAAGAAAAGCATGCTATAAACAGCCAATAGTGGGATGCATAAAGGATGCTGTTAAAACACATATATATAAGCGATAATAGCGAGAGCGATCAAATGAAAATTCACATAACAGGAATGAGTTCAGACACAGATAAATAGTACCATATGAGTTGCTAATCAATCCCAAATATCAATCGCTATTTGAAATTCTTCCTTCAACACAGAAATGCTTTCAACAAAGACATTAGTGCACATTTGTATATAAAAACCTTCCTTATCAAATCAGAATAATTGGTCCAGTTTCATAAAAGAATATCCCTGAAGTACAATAGTGCAACTTCAGGGTTTAAGTCATATACAAAACTTTACGACCCTTTCTAAATGCATGAAAGGGTCTATAAATACTACTAAGCTGAAAAATATCTATGAAACAAAATCCTACTAAATTGGCATCAATTAATACTATCTATCTTCTTGGGGGCGATCTGGCAGTCAGCGATGTGAATCATGACTTAGGCTGCTTGCCTTTAAACCTGAGCTAGCTTATCACAAGCATTGGCTTCACTTCGGGTGGTTTGTTGAGGCGTAAGCTGAGTTGGGCAGCAAAGGTGGCATCCTGAATATCGGATATAATATACCCGATCGCCTCTGTGAGGCATTTTAGGGCGGCTCTTTGGCTGTGCGGCTTCACTAAGAAGAACCAATAGGCATCCCATGTCAAACTGTTGATCCCCACAATTAACCTTCCATTTTTCTCCAGCTCTGGGTAGCATGAATGTTCCAACATCTTTGTTACTGTTAATTAGCCTGGAGTACATTGAGAAATCATGTTAGACAAGTAAAGAGTATTATTTACCAATTCAACCAAATTACTAGTGGTTTCCTTGCATCTTAAAATTGCTCTTTCTCCCTTCATTAACTGTGATTTCCATTCTATGAATAATATTTCCTTATGTGATTCCAGAATCCTTGGTAGGTTAGCTGCCTGTCCCTAATCGGAATCTTGCCATTCCAGAAAATTTGTCAATGTTTCTTTGGCCTGATCCAAATCTGTCCTTGCCTTTTCTACTTTTTCGCTTATGGATGTCACTAGGTTGCACAATGGCTCTGCCTGGGTGATTTGCTGGCACAAGAGCTTCATTTGATTTATCAATGATTTATTTAATTGAAACGCCTCTGCTTTAAACTCATCTACCTGAGGGAGCTTTTTCATTTGCTCAATTTGAGCTGATAATTGAGCGATTTGCTCATCTTTGGATTTTAACATTCCCTCAGTTGTTGTTTTTAATTGCGTCAATGTTGCCGATAGCTCCTTTTGCTTTTGGATTGCGCTTTCGTCAATCCTCTGTTTTTCTTCCTGCAATTGCTTAGTCAGCTGATTATTATTTTGTTGTTGTACTAGCAACTGTTGTTCTGCCTACTCTGCCTTCTGCTGCGCTTCCGATAATTGAGCCTATAGCGAAAAGATGTCTTGATCTTTTGTCTTTAATAGACTTCTCACCTCTGATGCTTTATCTATTGTTGCCGCCAAATATGCTCCAGCGCATTGCGATAGCTTTGTCAAGTCATCGGAGGGGTCAAATTCTTCCTTCCATACCACATTGCCTGTTACTGTTAATTCAGGGAATAAAGAAGGTTGATCAGTCCTTCTTCTCTTCCTCTGTTGTTTCACTACGGCTTTATGCTTAGGGCTGTAGAAGACATCCAAGGGAGGAATCTCTTCTATCTGCAAAATGATTTCGCCCGATGGGTCCTTTGGAATTATTTCTGTTTCCTTTAATTTGGGTGGGTCGTTGGTTTCACCCGAAACCTGCTTTGATGTCGCTTCCTGTGTGTCGCCCTCTTTTGAAACCTCATCATCTTTAGAGCATTCTAGATTGTCGATGATTGAGTTGAATTGCTGCCATTCCTGGAGCAATTTCGGATCAATCTGTGTATCATCATTAACTTTTGAACCACTCTGTTCTTGCAATTTTGCCTGGGTTTCTTCCTGTCTCTGCAAGTTTGCCTGGGTTTCTTCCTGTCTCTGCAAGTTCGCCTGGGTTTCTTCCTGTCTCTGATCATTCACTACCCCCTGCTGCTTTGATGTAATAGGAGGTTCTTTATCACGTCGTTGCTCAGGCTCGCTTGATTTTGTTGTTGTTGGAGTAGTCGCTAACAGGTCTAGAGGCAGAGTTTGCAACCTCTGCTCTCTAATTTTGTTAAATTCGACTAGGCCCTCATCATTGTATTCATTTATGGCGAGTGATTTAACTTGATATAGCAACTCGACCGATGCGAACAAGTCCTCAAATCTGTCTTCTTTGTGCTCGAACTTGGCCAATTGGCCTGGTCGAGTGCATTGTAGGCGACTTTTTTTGGATCGAATCGCCTGCTAGGCAGAGTTGCCAGGGTCACTGAATTTATTTTCTCAGCTTCTTTCTCTGCATGTTTGAGATCATGCAGAGTGTAGATACCAATTTGCAAAAGAAAGGAGGGCCAAACGTGCTTCTTTGCTTTTTTTAGAGTTTGAGTAACCCAATCGGCGTTGATTTGATAGGCTATTTCCCTGGCAAGTAGTTTATCAGGGATGTATAGAGCAAGAACACGGGGCTTGGCTTGACTGCAAAAAACTATGATATAGGTGAACTTTTCTTCTCCAAACCAACTCGCTATGGCAATTAAATGCACCCCTGCTTGGTCAGAAATCTTAGGGGCAGGCTTATTGAAAATGGAATAATGAATAGGAAACATGAAACCGTTGCAGATTTGATACAAATGGTGTTTGTAGTTGGTCTTCCAGAACTTTTGATGATATATGTAGACAGATGTGGGGTTTTGCGACATCCACCTCCATCCGAGCACAGGAAATTCAGAATTAAAACATAAAACATCTAATACATAGGCACTGTAGTAAAATGGCGGAATGAACCTCTCAGTGACGCGAGAGTTGAATCTGAAATTAAGAATGGCTGTTGCTAGGTTATCGGATAGTATATCCGCCCAATCCATTATTTCGCCACTACATGCCGCCTCCATTAAGGGGACCATTTCTATGGTAAAATTGGCGGAATCATGTAATCCCCATATCTGCACATCATAATCCCAGCATAGCAATAAGGAGAACATAGAGAATCGACCGAGTACTTACCCGAAGATTCGTGCTTGTGCTTTGCTGGATTTTGTCTCCAACCTCGAATGGGTTCGGACTCAGTCTCATTTTCAGCTCGGAATTTCTCCAGGAATGTTGTGTTATACTTCTTCTCTTCCGCCGGAAAATGATACATTTGCCTTAGATCCTCGGCTCGAAAAGAACCGAAAATCCTCCCATCTATAGTGTTGAAAGTTCTATCGGTAATTGGGATTTCTTGAATTGCCCATCTTACCACATCTGTATATGGGAGGATTTGCTCTCGGGCCGCTATTCGATGAAGAAAAGAGTTGGCTAAATCACTCAGATTAGCCTCGGATTTACTGGTGTTGTCAGCAGAAACTTGTATCGCTGTCACCCTTGGGTCTTCAGCTTCAATCAGGTTATATGTGCCTTGCCAAGTAGCTCTGGTAAGTCCCAGGCACGTGGTGTCCGATATGAGCCCTTTATTTTTATTGCCTGGATCAAAAACAGGTTGCCCTACGGCCGGAGAAGCGGAAGGCATTGTGGTCTTCTTGGACTTCTTTCCCATTCTGCTCAAGTCTGTTTCTGCGGGAGAATTCTGCACAGAGAGAACGATAGGCGTAATACAGGAAATAATAACATAAATTGAATAGGCCGAGATATATATATATATATATATATATATATTGATAAATTCATGGTGATTGATTGACTTAAGTTCGCTTCGAATCAAATCTGTAAACAGATCGCATGCTTGCTGTTTTCATTAAATGGTCGTTAAGGCCTGTCAATCTTATCAATAGCAGTCAATTCGATTAATGGCTGAATGATTTATTTGAAGCGTGCCTTGGGTGATTTGGCGGTTGAGCGTGGATGAGCGGCTTTTCGAAAGATAGTTCCTTAATTATGAATAAATCGTATTAAACTGCCTTTATGGTTTTCTTTGAAAACTGTGCTTTTGGCTTTATCGCAATCGGGCATCGGGGAAAATCATAAGTCATTGTTTTGGTTACATGTGGAATCCCCGATCGTAGATAGCAATATCGCATCGCGTTGGGAGTAGCGAGTGGGGTGGTTAAGAAGGCGTGCATAGTCAGTCGCTGGTTGCCGATAGCGATATCGCATTGCATCAGGGCAAGAGGGAGCTTTATGGCGTTTAATTCATTACCACCGATATCTGATAGCGATATCGCATCGGATCGGAGATTGAGGAATTTAATTATGCCAATTCTTTTATTGCCGATATCCGATAGCAATTTCGCATTGGAACAAACCAATATGTCCTCAAGTTGTGTTCCCTTTGTCATTGCGATATGCGATCTTGCGATCGCTTTATCGCAATGACAAAAGATTAATCGTTTTATGTTAAGGCTTCTCATTGGTAATGTTTTATTTTATTTCTTCGGGCCTTTTAGAATAGAACTAAATTGATACCAAAAAAAAACAAAATTTAAAAAGGGACCCATTTCATATTATGGTTTTGAGATAATATTGATATGAAATGGGGGGTTGTTGTAGGGCACAACACCCTGGTGATGATCATGATAAGAAACCACTACTCGGGCCACCCTAGAAAGGAACCTCCTAAAAGGTCCAGGGACCCCAATCACATATCGTTGTAACCTAAGTGGAATATCATCTATGCCAGTCTCTGGAATATTTGTAGTCAAATGCTCTAGATGATTCTCCAAATCAGTCAGGATCTCTGTAGATTGGTCTTGTGGGGCTGGTACTATTGTAGCTAGGTGCCTCCTTTGATAAGGCTGGAAAGCGACTGGTCGTCATGGACCCAAATCTGCATTTTAAAACTTGTATTGTCAGTTTTGGATGATTAAAAAAAAAAAATTAGTTAAAACTTAGGAAGTGTTGAAAATGATTTTACCTGAATCATCCCATTTCTCTCCTGGTGGAAGAATCATGTCTGGGTCATCGCGATAATCCATCTTAGCATATGGAAAATCCTGAAGCACAAAAATTTGGTTCCTCAACCAACAAAAATACTCAGGTGGAAATCGAACAACCTCTGAACCCACCTCAGGATGACAGACCATCATTGCAACCCAACACATTATCCTAGGCTCTCGAGGAAGACCAGCCTCAACAGAAAGCTGCTATGGGACAAGCATAGGGACCCTCTCTAGACCAAAGCTCACAATGAGGAAACCATATCCAAAGTTTTTTAGTTGTCCGTTCTTTGCTCTAGTTAGTTGGCCTTTTACATTTTCCAACACAACCTCGCACCAATTGAAGATGGTACCTCGATAATAGTCTACAACGATTTGCATCTAGGATTGAGTAGCTACATGCAATGCTGCACTCCCACATAGTCTGGTGACAGTGAATGCAATAACCTTAATTTTAGGACGGTTGATAGTTTTAATATCTATTCGTTTGTCCTTTGTTTGATCATTACAAAACTCCAATCAGAGACTAGCGACAGACTGGCCACCTAGGCTAGTCCCGAAAAGACATAATCGTTCATCTCTCTTGGACAAACCAATCAAAAAATATATGTCCTCTAGCTCAATTTTGAGTTGGTGGCCACCAATCATGAAACACTCGTCTTGTATGTTCCACTTGTCTACCAGCCATTGCAAGAAGTCTACTTGGGCCCTCATGCCGGTATGGCCCAGAACTTAAACAGTCTGTTTGCTCTCAATGCATCCAATGTGGGTTGATGATTTATTGTGGCAAGATCCACATCCTCATGCTCACGGTCCCACCAAAAAATCATTTTGTACATTCTACAATGCAAAAAATACGTATTGGAACAATTTAGTTTGAAAATTTTTGGGCAGAAATGGAGAAATTTGAATTTTTAAAATCCATTTCGCGGGGTCCACACCCGTTGGTTATAGACAGTGCGTAGGTCCGCATGCGTCGTAAGTAATAGGTGCAGACCCATGACTTTTGTCTTTGTAGAAAAAAGTTGGGGTCTGCAGGGGCCGCATGTTGCACCTGCAGACCCCGCGAGTGAATTTCTAAACTAATTTCTCCCCTAAAAATCAAAATGAAAGCCTAAAAATAAAATGTAAATAGCTGAAATGCAAGATAAGGATGATGTGGATTACCTAGAGTTGATGGTTTTCAATTCCAACGGATGGATTTTCCGAAATCTTCTTAGGAAGTTTCTTACCCAAAAGCTCTCACTTCTCACTCTGAAATCAAATGGTAAAAATGAATTTACAAAAGCCCTTTTTATAAGCTTTTTTGAATAAATGAATTTTTAATTTATTTATTTTTCACTTTAAAAAGGTAACTTTTTGATACATTTTTATTTTAAACATGTATGAGTAATGTTTTGAGTTTTTGTGTAGAATATTGGATTTTTCGGGGAAAATTGATCATTTTCAACAAAGAGTACTTTTATAACTTTTTTGGATTCTTTCAAAAATTTACAAAAAAGCGAAACATTGGAGTCCTCTTTAAGCTCTTTTCTCACTCATAAAATATGAAAAGCTTCTCGAGTTTTTTCCTTTTTAAACTCGTTAAATGGAATTAAAAAGGCAATCCACTTACAACTATTTTCTGACTGTGTAAACATGAAATGCTCGCCGTATTTTTGTTGTTTCAAGTTCGATATTGGTTATAAAATGACATGTCTTTGATCACTTTTTTAATTTTTTTCAGATCGGAGCCACTAATTATGAAAACTAGTCCTTGATCGTCATGGTCAAGCGGTTCTCTCAAGTATTATTTTATACTTTTTCGGGCTTGGGGGACACAAATTTCCGAAAAATGACACTAAGTTGGACTCATCCAAAGGATGAGCTTATAAACAAGCAATTGCTATCATCCTCAAGCTTGTCAAAAATAAAAAGGTACTTGCCAGAAATGGTGGGGGAAAAGGGAGAAAAATGAACCTGTTTGTTACACTTTGTGTTTTAGATAAACAGTTAACCACTCTTGAACATGACACGTTTTGTTCACCTAGGTTGGGAAATCCTTTGCCTAACAGTTGATCAAACCATATTGAAATTCCTCAGCCAATTTTTGGGTATTAGCTTTGGGTCAATTGTCACCAAACCATCTGCAGTGTCGTTATGTGTTCAAGAGGTCAATTCAAATAAACCATTCATCTGCCAAATGTCTGTCATCCATTTTGACCATCCCTGAGTGAGTCCTTGCCAATATATTTCTCCAAAATTTGATCTACGATTTCGTGTTGTGGGCTTGTCTACGACATATCACTTTCTATCAACTTCAGCTCATTATCTAAAAAGATGATCTAGGAATCATCAGTACCTTGGAATCTACATGCCCTAATGGCAGGTTTCTCGCCTTCGACGATAGGTTGTATCATTGACCTTCGATCAAAGGATTCTATGACATGTTCGACATCAGCTCATTTATTTGCATTTCATAGATTGCACTGAGTACTTTGAGAGCCATTGAAATTATTGGTGGTTTCTCTCACACTTGTTAACAGTTCACATAATTGACTGGTAATCAAGTGGTTTCTACCATGTCCGACTTCGACACATTCATTCACATCGATAGAATCGTACTAGTTCAAGAAGCAGAAATCAAGACCCTAGATCTAGTTTCCACCATCCAGACTACGAGGAATTTTGTTATTCATTATACAGTGGACTGTTCATAAACAGATGGTTGTGCCCATACTATGTCTACACTCTTGATGTATTACAAAGTCATTCCTGTATCAAAATAGTTTAGTCAGTTTTCTAGTTAGTTTTAATCTGAGTATGGGAATTCCTACCTTAGTGATGATATGTTCACGTATATATATTTTGCATTGAATTTTTTTACAGGTTCCGATTGGGGTGTCCACAGGATGATCCTTGAAATGATAAAGTACTTCACTATTCATAGATGACAAAATCTATCTTCATCTATTACAAACTTCGCACTTTAGGGGGCAATTTGTTGCACACAAAATTGTCACCTTGACATTCTACAATTTGTGTGAGTCCATTACCACTCATACTTTCCTCCTTTGCAAGTCTTAAGCCTCAGTTCCTCATATCAAGCCTTGAAAATAAGAGAAAGCCCTCAAAAGTCTCTAGGTTCCGCACTTTCTCTTAGCATTACTTGCGGTCCTGCACATAATGGTCATGTCTCTTACACACCTAACTGCTTTGTCTTTGTATTATGGGTGCGGACCCCTGTAAAAGTTAAAAATGCACAAGTGTATTCTTAGAAACTCACTTTGAGTCATTTCTAGAAGCTTCTCGAAGGAATCTTGAGGTGACAAGTTCGCTCCCTTAAGGTTCATGCATCCCTCACCTTAAGGAGCTAACCCCTTGATGTGAGTAGCTTATCCCTTTGAAGGAGGACTCTATCCCTTCAAAGGTGGACCTATAACCTCCTTCATCTGCACTATAAAATGAAGCATTGGGATGGTTACTTGGGAGTTTGAAAGCTGAATATTTTTGAGGTGAAATGCTACTCGAACTTAGTCTTCGTAATTGAGTTTTTATGAGAAGAGATTAGATACCTCTTTGATCTCATTTGGAAGAGTGTAAGGCTTTTCAAAGTAAAGGAGATTCTTGTTTTGGACCCTGGGAAGAGCTTGTTCAACATCAAGGCTGAAAAGGTTGTAAGGTTGTTCTACATCAAAGTTAATACAAATAAGTTTATTTTACTCAATAAACTATTGTTTTATGGTTTATTTTATGGATTCCTTGATCACCATAATGGACATGATTTATGATATTAGCTATGCAAGTGCTATTTGATGTTTGCTTGTTTGTGATTGCAAGTTCTCAAAAGGAAACTCTTTCGGACAGTTGGAGGATGGCTGCTACAAACTAGCGTTGGACTTAAGGTAGGGTCTAAACACCTCTATAGTTTTTATTTATGAATCACATATGTTTAGAGAAAGATAGATTTGCTTGTCTGCTTGCTGCTAGACTATCTTCTAATACTAGGGAGATCGGTCTTGTCTGCAAGATCAATTTATACGGCCAACAAACGGGTTTTTCACATCGGAAGGATTCAAATGCATGCAGTACTTCTATCACTGTTTTTGTCTTATTTCCTTATGTGAATGCACACTTCTTTAAAAATTTCCATTGTTGATATATGTATTTTTTCTCAAATAATTCTTTATCATATCATTTCTAAAGATTCAGAATTGTTATATTTCAAAGGATATATGTCAGCGATATATATATTTTGATGAATGCGATAATGTTTTTATAATTACTTTGTTTAATTTCTTAAAAAAAAAAATCATTATATGAATGCATCTTTCTATTTGATGAGTAAGCCATCTATATGACTATTTGTCTTTTAGGAATAATCAAAGATCACATTGCTTATAAATTACACGACATAGATAAGAATATTTATATATTTTTGAGTTGTAGGATAAAAGCATTCTCGTAGATCCATTCCACATGCTTCAAATTTGCAAAACGAATCTCATGTTCTTGAAGATGAAGTAAATGTTACTCTTTTGTTTAAGATGCTTGTGGCAATATTAATATTTCCTATAGAAGAGTTAGAATAGATTAGTTCGATTGTGATCTAAACCAAAACCAATATAAGAAACGTACTGCAAACCATAAAGCAGTAAAACATGATAAACCATGACTACATTAATAATAACACATTTATATCACTACATTCTAAACAGTAAATAAAATTCAGGCCATAAATACATTGATATCAATACATGGATGTATTAATAGTATAAATCTCAAGAATATTGATATCAACACCTAGAACATGAAATCGCAACAATAATATTTTAAATGTAAACAATATTTTCATTTATGGATCCTGGTGAAAAAAGTGAAGGGATGCACACAGAAGACCACATCAATCAGAAATGCAAGAGAAAGATATAAAATAGTAACATTCCCATTGGAGCAAAGCAACATAAATGAAAAAAACACATCTAAATTGCACACATTGGATTTAAAGAAGAACGACATAATAGGACACTTCAAGACGAGAGATATACGATTTTGTACATAAGAAAAGCATTAGTATTTAAAATAATCACAATTTAACCAACATTGCAACCACAGAAAGAACATTGAGCCTTAACATATATTTTTTGTTTTGTCTACATCAAATAATCCACTACAAAATTGAAGTTCAAAACTATAAAGAAGGCCACAATGTTATTAGTTGTATTTCATAGTGATATGGACTTCAATTGCTCCTCTTCCTTCTTCCTAATTGTAACATATGCACTATATTTCATCTTTTTCCTTCTTCCTAATTGTAACATATGCGCTATCTTTCATCTTGGCATAATGTTGGAAAGAGAAATGCGGTGCAATGCGTAAACCATCTATCGATTTCACTCTTGATATGGATGTGAAGGTAAGGCCTTGCTTCTCTTTATTCCCAATATCAACTGATGCTCATTCTAAAGTCAATCACTGTGACTTGTGGATTGTAAGAGCCCATGCCATCTTTAAAGGAATTCGTTTTCAATTTCCTCTTATCACTCGAGCGCTAGGGACAATGTTTGGATTGCTTGCATCAAATGGAACACCAACATACTTATAAAAAACAATAGTTGTGAACATTGGAAGTTGAGGTGGCTTAGAGGTAGGTGGATAGAATATATCCTTAACAAAACCAAGTGCACCATTCACCAAGCCAGCTTCAACCCATAAATTACATGTCAACATAACACACTGACCACGACATAACAAAACTTCATGGTCCAATTGATCATCATCAACACCACTGATTTTTGAATGCCTTGAATATTCAGCAACACATCGTGCCATTGGAGAATTTAATGATTTTAAGATATGCCTATTATGCAAGGACACCAAATTATTTTTTGGAAACATGTGAACTGCTACATTAAATAAATCTCTTTCTATAGGATTCAATCTCATATCAACCCGAGACATAAGAAAGTCCCAATCTTCAAGAACGGGTTCTATGTTTATGTTATAGAGGACTCTACGAAAACAAGATTGTTTCTCATTATTCCCTTGTTGGCAAAAGATTGTATCAAGAGTGACAACAATGTTGAATTTGTTCCACAAGACTTTCACTGTTGTATTGCCTGCATCCAAAGGCTTATCTTTGATAGGAGGCAGTTGGCCAAGGTCACCCATAAGGATGATGGATCTCCCACCAAAAGGACAATTCCTTTCCTCTGGAAATACTTCTCGTAACGAAGCATCTATTTGCATAAACAACCTTGATCCTAGAAAACTCATTTCATCAATCAATATATATCTAACATGTTGCATTTCTTCTTAGAATACTACAAGCGAATGCCCCTGTAGTGGCTTCTTATCTTTAATTGGGATTTTTAGAGCTAAGTGTATTTATTTTGCATGTATATTAAAAGCAGCTATTCCTGTTGGCACAAGAAGAAGCAAAGGGCTTCTTCCATCACTTGACGAATTAGAAAGAGCTTCAAAAGTACAATGGATAAGGAAAGACTTCCCAGTGCCTGTAGTGCCCTGAATAATCATAAGAAGAGCTTCACGAATTTCATATTCAACAAAGTCCCTTAACATAATCTCAAAAGCAAGTCATCGTTTTTTTGACAAAGAACCTGGAGATGCAAATGTTTTGTTTGAAAGGTCAACAATATCATCCACTGATTTTGCATTCCTTATAAAATTAGTAGCTTCCTCAGCAACATCATCAAGAATAGATGTACTTTCCCAGTCAAAGGATATATCAAAGTCCCTTTGACCAAGGGTGTGGAGATAAGAAACATTCACATCGTTTGGTGGAACTAAACGAGATAAAATCTGCCATTCTTGAAAATCATCTTCAACATTCATTTCGTGGTTAGAAAAATCACCATGTTCTTCATCTTCAATATTGTCTATAATTGATGGGTGTCGATCAACATGCCATGCTCGATATGGAAAATTCCTCCAACTTTCAATAATAACTTCGGCTGAAAGGCCAATTTTTGTAGAAATTTCACGATATGGCTTGTACAATAGCAATTCTAACCAAGAAAAGGTTTCAAATTCCTCTGAAGCCTCACCGAGAATAGAATAAAACTGTGGCCAAACCCGAACAATAGCATGAACATCTGTAGTCTTCCATGGATCTTGTTTACGCTTGCTATCAAATGTCCAAGATCTTGTTGTTTCTATCAAAGATATATGTTCAAGGAAAAAAGGTCTCTTCTCATAATGTTGAATGAAATTATTCTCAGATGAACATTACAAGCCATCCCTTGATATTTTCCTAGAAAGCTTTCTTTCAACATTTAACGAAACAAAATTCTGACTACAAACAACAAGAGGGAGTTTAAGCAACATATGTCATGTTTGTTGTGCTCCAATGTCATGATCAACAATCGTTTCTGCAAGCAAATTTCTATATGCGCATAAAGCAGGATCCTCAGGGCCAATAGAATTTGAAATTCTAGTTAACATATGATGATAACTTTCAAACCTTTTTTATGCTTTCAATGCATACTTAGTGATGTATTTCAACACAGCATAGTGAGAAAGCAATGGCTCGTAATCAACATTTGCATGCCACATTGTTAGAAGGTCAATGTTATCTACATTAAGCCTATCATCATTTCTTGCTGACTCATATTTTTTTCTTCCTTGATCATCTATGAACAATCTTGATTTACCACAAAGATCCCATGGAGCATTGTACTGACATGGTATAATAGCACCCTTTTTGCACAAACAACAATCCATAGTACACTTTGTGTGCCTTTGGACACGGTTTAACTATTATTCGTAATCATTATGAGGATCACAAGAGAAAATATTACCAGTATTCAACTGGCAAGGGTCATCATTAAGGCTTCGTGGAACCATTATGTTGTGATGATGGATGTCATGCGGATTCCATTCAATTACTTATTTGTCGAAGAACATCTTTGCAAGTTGTGCATGAGAACTATTTGACCAATCAAGTATTTCCATGTCAGGAGCACCTTCTAACCATAGGAAACCATAGATATGTGCTAAACCTCTGTGTTGCCACTCATATTTGAAATAAATGAACATATAGTTACTACAAACAATATAAATAGAATCATAATAAAAGTTGAAAAAGTATAGAAAATAAATTCAACACAATCCTGTAAAGTCTTTAGCTTTAAGGTATTGTGGGATAACTTCCTCTCGAAAAATATTGAATCTGTGGTGCATAAATTTCGCAACAATATGAGGGTACTAGATAATATTCTCAATTTTCATACAATGCTCATTTGAAGAACGAGAATGTGAATGAATGGGCATGAGGCTATGCAACTCTGGCCACTTTGTGTCACCTGCACTCAAAGTAAAAAATAAAGATGGACGTCCTAATTGAGTAAGCATCTCTGTCAATTCAGATCGACACTTAGTCCAGTATGCCCTTGTACCTCTCAGAGAAGAACCAAACCACATAAGATGCTCAACCAACTTATTACCTGGTAAATCAAATAGTTGGTGACACAAATTTTCAACTGTTGTAGATGAGTTATCATGTAAATGTTTCTTTGCAAAAACTACAGCAGTTACCTGGCTCCGATGTTGCATTATCATGTTTAATAGGTAATATTGAAACTGAGGATGGCTTCCAAACCTCTGATCATAGTACCTAAGAAGATGCAATGCATACTCATGAACTTCAACACTACAAATACGTGGTTGCAACCAACCAGCATCACCAGTGTGGAATAATGTTGGGAATGCCATATCGAACAACCCCTCTATGGTATATTCATTCACTGGAGAGGTTCCAATAGTGGGCCAATCCATGTCTTGAACATGTGAAGAATGAACATTATCAAGAAATGTGCTAATTTCTGCCACTTCTTTGTGTTGATTTCGTAGGTGAGCAACAAAGGAAGAAGGATGAGAGGGAAAATGCTCAGCATAAAACTCTTCATTATTAGTTTCATTGATCTTAGATTCTTCAATATGACAATCAAAAAATTTAAGCCCGGAGGAGACATTTGTTGATCTTTTGGGAAGAGCATTCACTGAATCATAAACAATTACAACATCTCTATAGTATTGATCACACTGGATTTTGAAAAGCAATGCATCCATCACTCATGATCTTTTGATAGAACATTCATAATATTTAGACTCAAGGCCATGCCTCGTCACAATTATGAAGTCAATATCTTCAACACGTTAGGGAAGGCTTCGTACAATTGTAGAAATATCTTGAGGAAAGCCAATTGTATGACCATTATACTTATATTACCCACCTCGAGCATGAGTCACTTGTAAAATGGGATTCACATGTGCTATTAGCATTTCTTCAACTTGAGTAAGAATTCTTAAAATATGAGGTTTCTCACTAGAATCCATGTTATTATACTGACAAGAATGATGGGCTCCTCTTTCACTCTTACATTGTCTACAAATAGGTCCTTCAGAATGTCTCACAACAAGGATTTTGGGATACGATTCTTGGAAAATGTGGCACATCTAGACAACTGACCAGCTATCTATCATTGCTTGAAACCTTTTATGCACTGCAATCATGTTTTCATCAAAATGAATATGATCTATACTCGTCAAACCATGTTGAAAACCATGTCAATGAGTAAAATCTCTTCTAACATTTTACTTCATCTTCAAGAACATGAGTTTCCCTTCGCAAATTTGAACTACGTGGAATGCATCTATGAGAATGTGTTTCCAAATTTATTGTGTGCATTTCACGAATTTGAGAGGATGTAAAGGTATCTTTGTGAGAAAGACTTTAAAATTTAAGTTGTAACTAACTATAAATTAAGAAAATGAAAAAGAATCAAATGCATTCGAAATTTACATTTTTGTCTTCATGTGGATGAGGGTTATGAGATGGTTACTCTTGGATTCCAATAACAATGGACGGAAAATTTTTACATGTAGTTTCTTTGCTTCTATTCAAATGAGTTGTTTCCTGTTTCAAAGAAATAAAATACGTTATACAATTAAATGTCCAAAAAAGAAAGATTTAGAAAATGAAAATAAATCAAATACATCTACAATAGTTTTACAATTTGATCTTTTGGATTCCAATTGGCCAACCTAACGAGATGACATCCTGGTTTTTCCATGAAATGTTAGAAAACACAATTTCAAGGCAACTGTAAATGAGAAAATGAGAAAAATATCAAATCCACTCAACATTTACATTTGTTTGGCGATGTGGATGAAAATTATGAGATAGTTCCTCTTCACTTCCAACATCAGTAGATGTAACATCTACAAAGTTAATTTCTATGCGTCTATTGGAATTACTTCTCTCATGTTCAAAGAAAATAAAAGACACCATAAAATTAATTGTCTAAGCAATCAGAAATTTAAAAAATGAAAAGCAAATCAAACATTGAAAATTTACATTAGTCTGGAATGTAGTTGAACAACCACTATTGTAGCGAAAGCCAAAATATAATTTTGTTACCTCCATTGTGCCATGCAAAATGCTATTAGGGATGACTGATACTCTTGGTGGGACCACATTACTTTGAGAAGCAAGATTTGAAGGTCATTTTATTCGAGCAGCTGAATCCAAATTATCAAAACACTATCAGTCAAATCATCACACAAAATGTCAGCATTACCTTGACCATCGCTTATTTGCAACCTTTGGCAATTAGAACATGCAATTGGACACACAGAAGGGTTAGGGTGGACATTTGCATGCACAATATTGATATGGCATTCTTCCCGATTGCAAGATGTTTCCCCAATGTTATGAACATTTTCAGATGAGCATCAACAAAAAGACTATGCTGAGGAGGAGCATATCCTGATAATGAACTATCAACAGGAAATGTTCTTTCCATTATATCGTCCATACTAAAATACTTACAAGGAACTATAGAATCACTTTGAAGAGTGGCTTCACTCGTTTTTCTCTTATATGCAGCTCTCCTACACTCATTTATCACATCCTTATTTTGTTGATACTGCAAATGACGACTTTCATTAGACCTCTCACGTGATTGTGATGAAAAAGTTCTCTTTCTTGCACACATGCTTGTGTCTTCAGATGACATGTCTACAATGAATAATAATTATTCATTATGCAATCATAAAAATCGAACATAAAAAGTGTATATCTTTTTTTTCCAACCATATAAACTTATGAAAATGTATAAGGTTTTTTCAAAATGCCTAAAAACAAAAACAAATAATTTCAAACTGGAAAAAAAAACAAATGAATTCTTCCAAATGGCTCAAACAAAAAAATAAGTCTAAATTTCCATGTATCAGATTATAATCAAAATGGAACCCGTACTATTCCAACACAAGAATCTAAATATTTGTTACTATATCAAAATATAAATATAAATTTTAAAATGAACATAAACATATAAAATTGTTTGAGAATCAATGACAAAAACCATTACAAATATAATGTATAACATAAATCGTAGAAATTATAATTATGAAAACAAAGAAAAAATCATAACATCGAGAAACATCTACATGTAAATAAGAAAACTTTAGCGGAAACAATATTAAATATTTTACATCACAAAGATTGATACAAACATACTTTTAAAGTATTACCATAAAGACACACAGTATGTATAGAGGCAAAAATGGAAATATTTTCCACAACCACAAAGATTATATAAAATGGAAATATTTATAAGTCCCAAGAATACTAATATCCTAAGAATCCATCATCGTATCCAATGGTGGAATCTCATCAACATAATCCATAGAGGCAACAATTACAAAAACATCTCCATACTCAATCAGATCATTGTAGTCCTCTTGTGCTGGGTTCCACAATTGAGACATCTACTCATTAGTTGAATTATCAATATCTATTGGGAAACAAATGTGAGTTACCATGTCATACAATAGGAAAGGAACTTCACTGTTGTTGCAAATAAGAACCACACCAAGGACTATTCGGAACGGAAGATAGCGAGGACATTTGCTATTTATATCTGTAGAAATGTTTTCCACAGCTTCCATATGAAACCCCAATAATCTTCAAAGTAGTCAATTCTTCGTTCAAAACATGGTTGACCAAATTGGAAATGATCTAATTATTCAATTTACCATACAAAAGTGGACCCATCATTGACAAGGCATATTATTTGATTCATGTATATTGCTAACGGCATACAACATATGTCAGTGATTGGAACAAACGAAAAACCCCACTCATTTTTTTTTACGTCAAACCAGTAGATTGTATACCTGTACGATGGATAATCTTCATACTCCTTGTCGAGATACAGCCAAAAAATTTTAATTTTATAAAACACTACATTCTTGGTGGGTGGAGTGCCACCAAATGGAACACCAGCCCTTTGCCATACCTTATCAAGACTACTACAAACATAAAATTTAGACTGCATTGTGTCATAAATATGTTTTAGAACAATCCAATCATAATTTCTACTACTTACATTTTCCAATAATGAAAATAACCCCAGGTTTCCAATTCATACTGGCCCTATGTTATTTAATGCCTTTGTAAATGTATTCACTACAAAATAGTTGTGTGTTTGGGATCACTCTTTTGGTAAGGATAAAATCACCATTGGTCCAACAACACACTCTACTCTGTATCTTGAATCTATGAATCCCAAATGAAATTGATATATGTGGCCATTCCAATTAAGGTATTGTGCATCAAAACAATTGTCTTCACTATTGAGGAAACAAACAAGAAATCCCAATTGGTTCATGGAGACATTCTTGCAACGTAAAAAGAAAGAAGGGTCCTATAAAGCATTCTTCCATTTTCTACATACAGTGCCAAACTTTATTACAACTCATAAAGGGAGCCACAACAAGACAAGTTCAAGAACTTCGAATGGAAGAGAACTCCAAATAGCTGGATCCATGATGAAACAGTGAAATCACCTAACAGTAAAAAAAAAGGCATTTGATATCAACAAAACAATTTAATATTGAATAAAATTAAAAGTAACATAAATACATAATTTACCACACACAAGTTTCCATTTTGCAAAGAAATTTTCCATTTTCTACTGAAAGATGTTAAGAAGGAAGGAACCTATGCACACGATTTAACCTTGGGAGAAGGAACACTAATAGAGGAGTGCTTTATAGAGAATGACCAGTCTTTTCAATCTTTAAGAAGTATGAACAAGTATCTTTCAAAAGATAAAAAAAACTTTGAAGTAAAGGAGGATGGAGAATGTCTGTTAAATGAGAGAAGCAGTGATTTATTGCAGCAAAAAGAATTTCGTAATACATTGATATTTGAAACTGTGACAACACAGGAAAAAGTTGTTGTGCGAGAAGGAGATGAAGTTCAGTTTGAAGAGACGATATGTGAAGCAACAGTTGAGACTATTGAACCTTATGATTTCCAAATGAATAATTTGTGTATAAATGCATGAAACATAAGTAATGATGAAATACTTATAAAGTGCCATAGAGAAATTATAATTATGTATTGATTTATATATATGTCCAGAGATTTAATCCCAAATTGAATAAGTGTAAGCATCGAATGGTGGAAGATGAGAGAAATATATCATTTTGTATCTATGTGTGTGTGTGTGTGTGTGTGTGTGCAGGTGAAGTGCAACAATCACACAAAGAATACATAAAGAGGAGGATTGAGATGGGGTGTTAAATCCATTAGAAGGACCAATCAAAGATCACGATGAAGAGTGCACGGCAAAATAACAACGGGACGAAACCCTTAAAGAAGAGCAAAACTGAAGACTTGGCATAAATTCTAAGTAAAAGGAATGAGTGGAGGAGCGAAGGTTTATGCTCAGAAACTATTAGATCTGGGAAGATCAACAATTCATATTGAATTGGGGAGGTGAAATATCATATTGGTGGGGTCATTATATAGTTTAACTCACCCAAGCAGAAAACCCAATTACACTAAGAAATGGTGAAAAACACAGTTGGAACCAAGTGCCGAACTTGAAATATTATAGGGAATGGTTTATATCCCTATGGGATCTGTAAAGATATCAGATTGGCCTATGGAAGTGGAAGGAGTCTGGCATTGAGGTTGAGAAATATGTGATCATGTGAGTTAATCTAAACCATTGGATTGCAGATTGAATGAGGAAGGTGGAATATTGGATTGGCGGGCTCATTACACAGTTTAACTCGCACAAGTGGAAAACCCAATTACACAAACAAATGGTGAAAAACATAGTAGGAATCAACTATGAGACTTGAAATATTATAGGGAGTTGTTTGTATCCCTATCGAGTCTGTAAAGATATCAGATCAGTGTATGGAAGCAAAAGCAGTCTGGAATTAAGCTTGAGAAATATGCGATCACGCAGTTTAATCTTAAGCTTCGGATTGTGGATCGGATCGACAGTCAAGATCTGATCGCAAATCACAATCGGAGGAAGCGTAGATCAATGTGCACAATGCAAAGGCTTCGAGACCCTGAACCGATGGGTGTATCGTGGCAAATCTATAAAATTTGAGACCCGCTATACATATATGATTCGGAACGGGTTTCCTGTGTAATCCATATATTTTCGTTAAAGTAGTTTAATGCTAAAACATATGTTAATGCTCTGATATCGCATATCAGAGCAGAAGGGGCGATGAACATACATATATATACGTATGATCGTGGAAGGACTGATGGCAACTTGCGATGAGGTTGAACCTCGAGAATCATAACAATGATGTACAGAAAGGCAAAAAGGTATGTTTATGTGAGCATTTTCCTTTGTAAATGGTTTATAAGGAAATATGTGCCGATAAGAGATTTATGTGTTAAAAACATATGTAACAAAATTTTTTCAAAGGGTAAGCTTATATATGTGTGATTTAAGGTTTTGTAAACATTGTGAAGTCATTTTAAGTCCCGATCTTTTGGGAGAAGATCAATGCGAGAGAAGCAATAAATTTCAGGAGAGCTTTAAAAAAAGACCAGAACCTTCTTTTTTCTACAGGCCAAGATATCATGAATGCATTGAGGTTGAGTGATATGTAATTGCACGAGTTAATCTGAACCATAGATTAAATCATGAAGGCGAAATATCGCATTGACGAGCTCATTATATAGTTTAACTCTTGCAAGTGGAAAACCCAATTACAGAAACAAACAATGAAAAAGACAATAGGAATCAACTCCTAGACTTGAAATAGTATAGGGAATGGTTTATATCCTTATCGGGTCTGTAGAGATATCGAATCGGGATATGGAAGAGGAACGAGTCTCGCATTAAGCTTGAGTGATATGTGATTGCGTGACTTAATCTCAAGCATGAGATCACATATCAGATCAACTGTCAAGATCTGATCGCAAATCGCATTTGAAGGAAATGCACATTGGAGTGCGCAATGCAAAGGCTTGGAGACCCAAAACTGATGGGCGTATAGTGGCGAATCTATAAAATTTCAGATCCGCTATATTTATGATTCAAAGCAGGTTTCCTATGTAATCCATATATTTTCGTTAAAGTGGTTTAATGCTACAACATACGTTAACAATCCGATACCACATATTGGAGCGGAAGGGGCAATGAAGATACATATATATATACGTATGACCGTGGTAGGACCCATGGCTGATTATGATGAGGTTAAACATCGGGAAACGTGAAAAGGTTGTGCGGAAGGGAGGAAAGGTATGTTTATGCGGGTATTTTCCTTTGTAAATGGTTTATACACAATCGATTCCCTTCTTTTTTTTTCTATGGGCTAGTCATCTCATTTGAATTAAAGTGGAAAAATATCGTAGAAAGAAAAACTGTACATACATGTATGATCGATTTTTGAACGCCTTTGAAACCTGAAAAATGGTAAGGAATAATTGAATCACACACGAGCTACACCAAATTATCAGAGGCAGTCGCGAGAGCATGGAAAAAATTAAAAATGCAATCCCTAAGAAAGCATTTCTCCAATGCTAAAACCTAAAAAACAGTAGGGAATAATTCAATCAGATAGGAACTACACCAAATTATCAAAGACAATCGCGAGACCTTGGAAACAATTGAAAATGCAATGGGATTTGCCACCTTTTTTACCAGATAGAAGTCAATAGAAGCCAACATTCTAATTATCCTTCAACAATTCCAACAACCTTAAGTGCTAACGAAGAAATGCATGCATCCACTGAGCGTTTGACAATCACTGAGAAAGCATTTCTCCAATGCTGAAACCTGAAAAAAATAGTACTTAATAATTCAATCAGACATGAACTACACTAAATTATCAGAGACAGTCGCGACAGCTTGGAAACAATTTAAAACGTAATGAGATTTTCCACCTTTTTTACCATATAGAGGCTGAGAGAAACCAACAGTCGAGTTGTCCTTCAACAATTCTGACAATGTTAAATGCTAACAAAGAAATGCATGCATCCATGGAGTGTTTGATTATAATATATGGAATGGGCCATACTATGAGGTTTGAACTTTTGCAATGTAACTAAAAACTCAAAACCCTTAGTGGAGGAGAATACAAATAGGTAGAAAATTTCATATTTCAAGTGTACTTAACTAGATTAAAGAAATGTTTCATCGATCGATGCCTACATACCTCATTGTCCTGGCCATTGATGATTTTCGGGCACAAATGCTTCAACCATCACTGTAATGCACGAAATGTGTCCTTATTACTTGAATTTATGCCTACATACCTCATTGTCATGGTTATGGATGATTGTTGAGCATATATGCTTCAATCGTCATTGTAATGGATCAAAACATGTCCTTATGCTTCAACCATTCATATGTTTCAGAATGCAAAGAGACCACTTTCAAAAGCACTGTGAAAGATGAGTGTTCGACACTAATTTTTTTATTTCATTTTTTCTTAATCCTAGATATGTAGTTGTCAACGAGAGGCACAGTAAATTTTTAATCATGCTTTGTAAAAAATGAATTTAGGTATGGTTTAAACATGTGTTCTAGACATGCAAGAAAGTTACTGCTGCAAATTTCATTCATTGATATGGTGACGACTACAAGAATATATTAACATCTTTCAATTCAAGTCATCCGATCAAAAATATTAATTAAGAAAATAATTAACTTGTTGATTCTAATAGGGGGGATGCCTATCGATGTAATTAAAATCATACATATATGATTTGACCATGGAAACGAACACAAAAGCAATTAGTCACCTTCTCGAGTTTGGCAAATGCTGCGAGATATCCCAACTTTTCTTGCACATTTGTATGAGTAACCCATTGATCTCACTTGCAGTTTCTAACAGTAACTTGTTGATCTCATCATCGGTCGGGCTTATTTCTAATCATGCTTCATTTCATTACGACATATGTCAATGAGCAGAGAGAAGGTCGATCATTGGAGGAGCCTTTTCAGATGGGGTACACTATAACGAGGGAGAAATCAGCCTATGTTCCACCTTTGGATGTCCAAGGAGAATTTCATATAGCAAACAAAGCTCTCGAAGATTTTGAGAATGAATTTTCAAATCTCCAAAGCTCCAAGTTGAAGAAAGCGAAAATTGCTCAAAGGATGAAGGATTTAGGAATGGAAGGTTGATGTTATGAAGATATTTGTTAATGTTCCTTTTGAATCAAAATGTTTTTCTTTTTTTTCAAAAAATCTATGTTACTGTTTTTTGAAATAGAATAAAATTTATTGTTTTTTAGTATTAAATATTGATATTTATGGATAGTTTTTGAAAATAAGTCAAGAAAACTAACTTTTTATTAAGTATTTCATTTTTGCTTATTGAGGTCATGGTTAGGTTCTTTTTTAAGCTTTTTCTCATTAGGGTCTAATTAATTTAGGGAGTGATGTGCTAAATATAATTGTATTTAAATATTTTTTATTTGTTTTAATATAGATTTATTTAAATTTTTGGTCACTACGTGAGAGGCCCTCTACAATTTAATTATGGGGGAGATGTGTAAGTGTTAGATGTAATGTAAGAAAGATGGTATGTCAACATTTTTGAAATATTTTAGAATCTTTTATTTTATTTTTTTTAATTTCGTAACATTTTTAAAATTTAATTTAAAAGAAAAATAAGTATGGGGGAGATATATTGGTATAAAATAATGATGCAACAATAGTTAAATTTAATTAATAAGCACATAAAAACTTAATGCTTATAATAAACTTATAATATAACAAGATATTATAACCACATATATTCATCCCATTTTACCATGGATATTATTAACTTATAAATAGACTTTGTAAAGAGGCTTCATTACAATATCATTGTCCAATACCATGACTTGTCATTAATATTTGATGCCAAAAACCCATAACTTATTTCAAAATTAAAATATTTATAAATATTCTATTTTAATTTTTTAATAGCAATTTTTAAATTAAATCTAAAAGGAAAAATGTTAGATTTATTTAATAACCCATAAAAAATTAATATATACAATATAAAAAGATTCATAACCATGGATATTCAACCTTTTTACCATGGATATTATTAACTTATAAATAAGCTTTATAAATAAGCATTCTTACAATAGCATGGGTAAGTGTCATGGCTTCTCGTCAATACCAGATGCCAAAAACCATAACTGATTTCAAAATGAAAATATTTTAGAGATATTTTGTTGTAATTTTGCCATGAGAGGCACTATGGAGCTCAATATGGTAGAGATGTTGTAACATCTCGGTCAAATTACATAAAAAGATTTTAAAAATTAAATTAAATAAAAAATAGAATTAATAGTTAAAATAAAATAGAGGTAAAACAATAAATTTATCATTCTTGATTTCTTTGTTTTAGTTTTGACAACCCATATTTTTTCCCATGGTATTCTTATATAAGAATATGTAGAAAATAAAAAATAAAATTGATACTTAAAATAAAAATAAAGGTAAGAGTCATTTACCTTTCATGGTTTCATAGTTGTAAGTTTTGATAGCTAGTGGTTTTTCCCATGGTATTCTTATCTAAGAATGAATATATATATATATATATATATATATATATATATATATATATATATATATAAAAGAGTACCATGGCAACAACCCAAGTATATATATTAGATAAGAGTACAATGGGCACAACCCATGTATATATAACTCCTAATAACAAGTGGTGAGAGGGATCAATGTGCAAAGAGGGATCAATGTGCAAACTTCTTTTAGAGTGAAAATGAATTTTATCCCTCTCTATCCTTTGGAGCAAATATGTTAAGTGTAAATCCCTTTTTGAGTGCAATAATTGAGATATTAATTTTCCTTCAAGAACATCTTTGAAAGCCATGGGGTTAGGCTATGGTTAGTTTGACTGGAGGGATGTGAACCTTTATGGTGGATCTACCTAGATTTTCTTTGGAAAATAATAATAATAATAATTGTATTTAAATATTTTTTATTTATTTTACTTAGTATCTATCTATCTAAATTTTAGACAAACCAAATTTCAAAAGGGATCAAATATATTAAGTGTAAATAGATCAAATATATTAAGTGTAAATATTTTTATGAGTGCAAAAATTGAGATTTTATTTTCCTTTTTAGAACATTCCTCTAGATAATTGTAATCCAAAATTAAAATAAATATATGCTAAGTTTTCATAATAATCTCTACATTATATATAAATTTCACATGTTTATATATTTCTAAAACATATGCCATAGTACCACACTCCTCTCACTTGATGAGTGAGCAAAGCTATAGTGATCTAGGAACCCTTCTTTCCCTCCTTTGTGATCATAGAAATAAAATATTAAAAAGTCTTAGTTAATATCTTTCTTTCTTAAGGTCTAATAGACCTCATTGGTCTCAGTGGATGTTAATCATCATCATCAATTATATAGACAAATATTATTAATAATATATATGACTCTTATTTTATTAATTAATTACTTTATATTATATCATAACATACAAAGCTCAATATTTTTCCTTTTCAATGTGATAATCTACTACAAAGGAAGCTAGACTAACCACAGACCTTTCTTACTATTTTTTTTTTCAAAATAATCAAAATTGAAGCTATTTTCTTAGCTACCTTATTTCTAGACATTTTACCTATTACATAATAAAAAATGTTACATACAATCTACGAAATGGATTTGGTCATCCATAATTGTAGTTTATCTATAAAAGAAATAAAAATAAAACTCCTTAACAAAAACATAAAATAAAAAACTTGTGCTTGCATCATTGAGTTAGAAACTTTTGCAAAATTGGATCCGAAGCTTTTGGGCATTTGGGCATCCTAAATGTTGATGCCAAGCTCAAGTTATCCCTCAATGTGGGGTGGATAGATATCTACCTTGATCTTGAAACAATGTTGGTGGGGTGTGAGGGTGAAGCCCTCATGTGTAACTACTAGTCTAAGATTTTACACTATTAGTCTAGGATTCTACAACTTGTACCAGGTTACATTTTTAATTTCACATTATTTAGATTACTAATTGCTTAGTCGTAGGAGATTATATATATAATATATATATATATATATATTTTTTTCATTTATAATATTTATATATAATATTTATAATGTTAATTTTATATATAAATCTTATTATAATGGTTTATTATAAATATTAAATTTAAAATATTACCATTACAGATATCAATGATAATTATTTTAAATGTTATTTTTCAGAACGTGATTGAAACCTAAGTAAAAGTGATTGAAACGCTATTTTTCAGAGCAAAAGCATCCGGATGGCAGGATACTTACGCGTTCAGCAAAGCAATGGCAGAGATGGTAATATGTAATCACACCAAAGATTTACCCGTAGATATTGTTCGTCCCAGTATTGTTGAAAGCACATAGACTCAACCTTTTCCTGGATGGATAGAAGGCCAGAGGTAAGTATCATTATTGGCCCATTCTCACAGAATATTAATATATTACATCATAACAACAGCTAAATCAAATATTCCACTTACCTGCACATTGATTGATCCAATCGTTATGCACTATGGTAAAGGTCAATTCTGTTGATTTTTCGCAGATCCAGAGGCTGTGCTCGATCTGGTGAGCACCTCTTAATATTGAAAAAGTTTTTTTTAATTAATTTAAATTTCTATGGAGTATTTCCATACTATTTAATAATAAAAAATGATGTTAGATTAGGTTTTCTATTATATTTTGGGAATGAAAGTGAATGGTTCCAAATTTTTATTTCACATTTATTAATTATTTAAATAAAATTAATTTGATTTTTCTGTAGTTTCTGTGCACTATTTACTTCTCTGGCTAAATCAAGTCTTCCCTCTATGTCCTAAGAATAACAACAAATAATTTAAAACTTCTACTCAAAAATCTAATGTGATTATCCAAAAATACCATTATCAAAACATTCTTTTTCTCTTAAATGTGTTTTTCGTTTTCGTTGATTTCAAATTCTAAACATTTTTTTTTCCTTAAATGTGTTATTTGTTTTGGTTGAATTGAAATTGCAGATACCTGTAGATATGGTTGCAAATGCACCTTTAGCGGCCATGGCCAAACAAGCAGGAAATCAAACCATGGGGTAAAGGTTTATCATATTGCTTCTCCTGTGGTAAATCCCTTCGCAATTCGAGAATTTTTTAAAATAATATTTGAACATTTTAAATTTAATCCATACATTGATGGCAAAGGAAACGCAGTAAAATAATTTTTGTATTTATAAATTCAGTCATTCACCATATTTGATAAACAGATAAATAAAAAGTAATTTTGAGCAACACAGAAATAAAACACTTAAATTTTATAGCCAAGGGTAGAGAATGTAATTTATGGGGAAGTGTTTTCCAGGTAAGTCACCTTTTAAAGGAATTAAACTATACCAAGAGGCCTCTAAACTCAACTAAGCTTTGGAGACATCTCATTATTGGGCAACTAAGCTTTTCATCTCATTATTGGGCAGATGATTCTTCCATGTGACATTGAAGCTAGCCCAATCTAAGGTCAGCTTAGTTGTGCTAATTCCATGTATATATTGAAATATTTTATTTATAGTCCACACTATCTCCCTCATAATCATCCTAACTAGTAAAACCCATATATCCATGTAATAAGAAGTATTTTACTTAATAAAAAATATTGAAATATATACTTCTTTATAGTCGATATTGATATATTTTACTCAATGTGTATATTGAAATATTTTACTTATGGTCCAAATTAAAGGTATTTTTTCATTATTAATATTTTTTAAATGTCTTATATTTTTTTTCTCCGTAAATCTATTCTATTCTATTATATACAGGAAGACATTACATTCACGAGTCAGTTTGCCCAAGGCCAACTGTGGCTCTTTGGACCATGATTTCTCAGTACAAAACCAGCCCTCGCAGGGGCAGTGCGAATAGACAGAACTACCCACACAGGGCCATTGTAACACGACAGTGGATCCAGACCAAACAAAATCGTCCCACCCAGGGGCATCGGAGCAAAAAAGTACTTCCCACGTAGGGGCATCAAAAGACTTTCGGCGAATTCCCTTAGAGGCCATACAAACTTGGCAAGAGCAGACATAGACATAGACATGAACCATAAAAGACATAAGACATAGACATAAACCAAAACAGGACCTGAACAGTTATGGAGGAAGAGAGATTGAACCAGTGGGAGGCTATTCCTCCGGCTTTTCCTCGACCACCTTGCACCATCCATAGTTGTCTCGTTCTTCTGCCGTGGGGAAGGAGTCCCAATCATCCGCAATGTTCTCCTTGGAAGTCGACGCCTTTTGAGCCTGAGGGCAATTCAGGCGCCCCCACTGGTTTCTTCTTGTCGTCTTCGGAGCTTCCACATGGGAGCTTCTCCATACTGTGCGAACCTCCTTCTCCGTCCTGAGATTCCTTGAGGAATAGAACCGAAACGTGTGCATTAATGTGGGGTTTATCCATCGCGCTGCCGAAGGTGAAGATGGCGGAGTCGAATGCAGGTGAAGGAGCCGGATCAGAATTTGGGCTGCTTGCGTCCATGAATTGGCTTGCCTGGATGGGATTGGCCTTTGCCCTTCCATGGCAGTGACAGCCGCAATAGTGAAGGTGGGGCTTTGTGGCTGGAGGACGAGAAGACCCTCCCCGAGCAGAACCCCTAAGTCTGAGCAAACTTTGTCGGTCTGACCATCTTTGCAGCAGCACCGGGGGCGTGGAGTAATGCTGAGACAGAGGACCTTCCCAGCTTAAAACAGCAACCAACAGAATTGAAACAGCTCCCCACAGACTTGGGACGCCACCCAACCGACCAGTGACAGCAACCAACAGATTTTCCGGGCTTGAGACAGCCTCCCACGATTTGGAAGCAGGCCTTAACAGCAAGAGTTGTAGCCTGGATGACAAAACTGCACACAGGAACCTGAACGTCGTGACCCAAGCACTGAACGTGAACCTACTCCAATCCATCTCCCTTTTTAAAAATTCCAACATTCCCTCGAGACCTGTTCTCCATAATTGCGATTTGCAATCGCACCAGTGAACCGGACACTGCATTGAATAACTTCTGCTTTGATCTGTACACTTATTCCTTGGTGGCGAGTAACGAATTGAATGCCCATCTTATGCTCGAGGTAGCACATGGCTGGCATGTGGCTCCTCACTGCCACCCGTCCTGGCATGTGGCTCCTCACTGCCACCCGTCCTTTCACCCGCATCCGGGGCCGCTGCATCACATTGGACCAGGCTAGCGCATTCCTGAGCCTGTACATTATTTGGAATTATGGTGGTATTTCCACTGAGAAGGGTATTGGCGTTTTCCACTCCTATATTGGCCAAGAGGTCAGCAACCTTGTTGCCTTCCCTCTTTATATGAGTCAAAGAGATGGCTCTGTTGCTGCGAAGCGATTGTTCAATAGCCTCCAGCCTTGCTTCGAGCCTCGAGCTAGTGGAAATTTTCCTTGCTTGAGATCCATTTTGAAGGCGCTTGGCCATGTTAATGAGAATCTGGGAGTCTCCTTCCACGACCAGGGGTTGAAGGTTGAGATTCCAAGCGAGAGTGAGCCCTTGCCAGAGTCCCTCTAACTCAGCTGAGTTGTTGGTATCCCAACCTATGTTTCCAAAGTATATTTGCATGGGAGTGCCTTCATGATTTCGTAAAATTCCCCCAAAACCGGCAATTCCACGATTGCCTTTGGAGGCACCATCGAAGTTGAGCTTATAGGAATGCTTTGGGGGGGCAATCCAGTTGCCTTTGTTGATGTTGTTGCTTTTGGCAGGGCAGTTCTTCTGAAGTTCCTGAGGAAGATGCAGTTGCCAATTGTCTAGGATACTTTTCTCATTATTTAGAGATGGAAGATCCTCCTGTGTCCAAGGTCGGAGCAACAGTGTTTCTTTGAGATTCCCACAAAACCTCTTCCAGATGTCCTCGCTCCGAGAACATTGGATTTTGAATATTCATTTGTTCCTTTCCTTCCAGATGCTCCAGAGGATTAGACCTGGGATTATGTTCCACAAACAATTGAGGAGCTCGCTTTTATAAGGTTTCTGGGGCCATTCTCTTAAAGAGCTGATTATGTCGTTCTCCATTCTACATCTTCTTTGACATCTGAAGCCTGCCTTTTCCCATAGCTGATTGGCTAAGGGGCATGAGTCCAGGAGGTGTTGGAGAGTTTCCTCATTATGATTGCAATTATGGCAAATGGATGGACCATGAAAGTTTCTTCTTCTTAATTTATCCCAAGTGAGTATCCTTTTATGTCCTACCAACCAAACGAAGTAAGAGACTTTGGGCCACAAATCGAGCTCCCATATTTTGCGCCAGATTGGATCAGAAGGAGTGGTGATGTTGCTTACTATTTTGTATGCCTATGAAGGAGTGAAGGTACCTTTTGGTTGGTATCCCCATCGAAGGATGTCATTTCCTTCGTCATATCGGATATTTCTTTTTCGAAGCTCCATCTCCAGCTGCTCAGCATCTTGAAGGTTTGTGTTATAGATTAATTGATTAACTTGTTTCCATTGGCTGAAGCTGTGCTCTGTTTCCTGCATCCAGAACTATTGGATCTTTTCTTGCTGCTGCTTCTGCCTGTTGAGTTCTGGAGCTGGGTGCAGAACACTGCTGAGCTTTGGCATCTGGTTCCATGCATCTGTCGAGAATCTTGTCATTCTGCCATTCCTCACTTCCCAGAAACTGTGCTTTTGAATTAATTGGTCGTGTTGTTTGGCTGCATTCCACATTAGTGAGCCTTTGACGTTGGGAGTGAACTTGATGAGTTCCTCCGGAGGTCTGTTGTTGGCATATTTGGCTGTCCATAGTTTGACCCAGGGCTTTTCTGGATTAGTGACCCATTGCCACCAAATTTTGGCGCTCATAATGGAATTGCTATGCTCTGGGTCTCTCAGTCCAATGCCCCCTTTGTCTTTGGGAGTGCAGACAGTGGCCCATTTTATTAGAGCCCATTTACGGTTGGTTTCCGAGCTACCCCAAAGGAAGCCACGCTGAAGATTCCTTATTTTTTTTAAAACCCATTTCCCCGCTACAAGGATTGAGAACAGATAGAGAGGCATTGCCTGAAGGACCGACTTGATGAGCACCACCTGACTGGCAAGATTTAAAGTTCTATGAGTGCAGAGGTTAAGACGAGATTCGAGCTTTTCAAGGAGAGATCGCCAAGAAGAATGCTTTATGGCAGAGGCCATGAGCGGAGCTCGAAGGTATTTGAAGGGGAGGGAAGCAAAGGGAAATCCTAAGATGCGGGCAACCGCTGTCTTGACAGAGGGAGGAGTGTGAGAGAAGAAAATCTGCGACTTGGAGCAGTTGACATTTGTGCCAGAGGCTTCTGAAAAATCATTAAACAGGGTTTTGAAGCAGGAGGCTTCCTAGACAGAAGGGTAGCCAAAAAGCATTGTGTTGTCGACAAACTGCTGATGGGAATTAGCAGGGGTATTGTGAACTTTGAGCTGATGAGAATGGAGGGCATTTTTGATATGACCCCCTAGACCTTCAACCATTAGACCAAAGAGGAAGGGGGATAGGGGGTCACCTTGCCTGATTCCTCGGGAAGGTTTGAAGGGGCGGGAGGGGATACCGTTCACAAGGATGGAGAGTTGAGTTGAGGTAATTAGACTCATGATCCACTTGACCCACATAGAGAAAAATCCAAAGGGTGTAAGCATTTGCTGAATGTAAGTCCAGCTGAGTTTATCAAAAGCCTTAGAGAGGTCTAGTTTGAGAAGCATACCTGCCTGCTTGGTGTGCTTGAGGGAGTGAATTATCTCGTGCGTGAGGAGAATTCCATCCATGATCTGACGCCCTTCCACATAACTCGACTATTCTGGGGAGATAAGCAGCGGCAAGAGGGGCTTTAACCGGTTCACAATCACTTTAGATATGACTTTGTAAATGAAATTACAAAGAGAAATCGGCCTATACTTGTCAGGGGTGATAGAATATTCATCTTTAGGGATAAGAGAGATGAAGGTTGAGTTTAGAGAGGGAAGCAGCCAATGGAGAGCTCTTGATTCTTCTACAATTTGCTAGACCTCTTGCTTTATCAGCTCCCAGAAAGTGTGAAAGAACGTGGTGGTCAATCCATCCCGGCCAGGGGCCTTTCCTTCCTTAAGTTGAGACATTGCCTCATCCACCTCCTGAGACAGAATGGGGCAAAGGAGAAGTTCATTGTGCTCCTCCGTGATAAGCCTTGGCACATTGTTGGTTAGTCTCTCAATAGCCGGACGCCTGTCTCCTTCAGGCTCGCGATGGACTTGAGTGAAGTGATTAAGGAATTCCTCCTCAATTTCCTCGTGCTTCTTTATTTTTGCCCCCCTCTAATTTTGGATGTAAGGGATGTTGTTGTGCATTCTTCGCTGAACAGTGGTTCTGTGGAAGAATTTGGTATTTCGCTCACCTTCCCTCAACCATCTGATTCTGGACTTTTGCTTCCAATATATTTCCTCCTGTTTCCTCCTTTCCTCCAGTTGGTTGTGGATGCGTCGTTCCTGTGCCAGTGTTTCTTCAGTGTGCCCCTTTGTGATTATCTTTTGTTGGAGTTCCGTTAGTTCCCTGTTTAGTTCTTGTTGCACTGTAAATATGTTGCCAAAGGTCTCCCTGTTCCACCGCTTTAGGTGATTTTTTAAAAACCTGAGCCTCTGTTGGAACTGATACATCTGGACCCTTCAGGTGGGGTGAAGGATGTCCATGTGGTTTTGACAAAGTCTTTAAATGAGGGATGAGAGAGCCAGAACTCTTCGAAGCGGAAAGGTCTTCCGGTTAGATTGCCTGGTCTTTGCCATTGGAGGGCTATCGGCCAGTGATCCGATCTTGTGTGAGAAAGAATTGCTGCTGAAAAATCTCCTCCAAGGTGAACCGCGTTATCTGATATAAGGAAGCGATCTAGTTTGGAAGCAATTTGATGCTTACCTGCTCTGCGCTTGCTCCATGTGAAAGTTCCATTACAAAAAGGCATATCTATGAGAGAGGTGTTCTGAATGAAATCCTTGAAGTGGGAGTTTTCTTGGTCCATTCTGTTTCTACCCCCAATCTTCTCCTCTAGCTTGGTGATCAGATTAAAATCCCCTCCTATAATCCAGAGCGGGTGCCTCCTATTGTTGTTCATGGCTTCTATGGTGTCGAGAAGAGCAATTTTACTTCCTGTATCCTGCGGGAAATAAATATTTGAGAGGTTTCCATGGATGTTCATACCTAGGAGGCATGCAAATCTGAAAGAGCTATCGCCTGTGTATTCCATGCTATAGCCAGCCCTCCTGAGGCTCCAGAGGCATCCACCACAACCGATCGACACCCTGGCCACGCCTTGGAAAGAATGCTGCCTAATGTTGAGCTGTTACATTTGGTTTCTTGCATAAAGCACATTTGTGGTTTTTCCATTTTAATCATGTTTTTTAACATTCTGAGTTTTCCTGGGTTGTTGAGCCCTCTTACATTCCATGATACCAGCTTCATGGTTTAACTATTGATGGAGGGTTATAGTACTTCGTCAATTTAGCATACCTGCCCTAGTCCACCAGGATTTTCCCGATCTCGATCATTCGTTGAAGATCCGTTCTTCTTCCTCTCTTCTTGGTATCTTTTGGGGGAGGGTTTCCATCCCATTGGCTACCTAGCTGTATACCTAGTTGATGCTGATGAAAGGCCCTGGAAATGACCACTTCCAACGTGTTGAGTTGAGCCTCTGGTATGCTGTCATATGCCTTATTTTTGCATGCCAGTTCTAGCTCTATGATGTCTAAGCCGTTCAGATCTATGCTCTCTAGTTCTTCTTCCATTAGTTGCACTTGGTTTCTTCCCTCCATATTGATCTCTGAGCTTTTTGGGGGGTCTAGCTTTCCATCGACTTTCATATCCTTGCATTTCCCTTCCGTCTCTTTAGGTCCCTCATAGTGGATTACTGGATTGCTAATTGGGGGTTGAGGTTTGGATGAGGAGGCTGTAGGAGGAGGGTGGGAGGACAAAGAAGGAGGGGCAGGGGTGGTCTCAAAGAGCAAGGGATGCTCATCAGAGGTTCACGCAAGAATTTCAAAACTATTCTTTGAGGCTGGGCCGTGGCTAGTATTTTGCTGGGGCTTATTCCCATTATTGGGCTTCTTGTGCGCACGCCTTCGGCTGGGGGCTTTTGTGAAGCCATCCTAGGTTAGGGCTTCTGAGGATTTAGGAATAGCGGCTTTGGCATTCAGCGGACAATCCCGGAAAAGATGCCCTAGAGCATGGCATTTTCTACAGCGAAAGGGGATGTGCTCATAGTCCAGAGGTTGAATCCATTCTTCGTCTCAGTGAAAGAGACTTACCGATTCTGGTAAAGCTTCATTCAGTCGTATGAAGACGCATATGCGAGTGTAAGAGATGTGTATGCGCTTTTTTGTTTCTTCTGCTGCCCTGATGTATTACCCTATTCCATTTCCTATATCTTTGAGAATGTCCTCGTCCCAATATTCATCTGGAAGTGAGCACAGTCTAATCCAGACTGGTGCCCATGTGAGGTCTTCCTTGTCCGGGTTAAATCTTGGTATCCAATCCCTCAGATACAGACCCGCTGAGTTGAAAAAAAAGGGCCCTTCTCCCAGGATTCTGTATTTTTCCTCCAAGCAGAAGAAGATCATCGTGAAGAAGCCTTTCGGCCCTAGCTGCAGGGTAACATCTCCTTTAGGTTTCCACTTTGCCGCAATCCAACCATATAATGCCCTTTCTGTCGGCCAGAACCCTATGAACTTCCCAATAAGGGCATGATCCTACATGTATTCTATTCGCTTATCAATCTTGTGTCCCGGCAGCTCTATTCTAGGTCGTTCTTTGGCTATGGACTTGCATGTAGCAGATGAAACTTTCGGAGTTTCCTCCGGTTTCTCCCCACTGTCTTGTGCAACGCTGGCTTTGTCCTTCCGCCCTTCTATCCCCTTGTTCCCGTGTTGATGTCCATTCTCTCGGTTCATTATCTCCTTATCAATGGATCCAAAAACAAAATCTTGTTCAGGACCGTGCAGCAAGTTATTTGCACCGGGGGAGGGCTCTGACACCCTCCCTTGAGAAGATTCCATTTGTCTTCCCTAGTACCCTGCAGCGCTGATGCGAAACAGGTTCCTTGGTCCAGCTCATGAGTAGATCCAGTGATTTGCAGTCTGCGCCGTGACAGATGTTCTCAGAACCCTAATCGCCTTCTCCTGCAACCCTCACCCCTCATAAACCTTTAAATGGCTTATATTGACCTCATATTGAAAATGAATTGAATTACACACATAAGAAATAAGAAAAATAAATTTTTTATTCTAAATTATTTATGTATATTACCTTTTTTTAGCTTTATATAAAAAGTTGATCTGAAATTATTATGGTGGGATGCTTGTCTATTTTGGAATAAGCCTTCAAGAGTAGAGAGAGAAAGCCATGGCAAGTGGGGATGGCCATGTTATGAAGCATTATGTAAGGTAAGTGATCAAATGTGCCTAATTTATCATGTTCACATTAATGTTCAAATATTTTATTTAATACTAAGATTGAAATATTTTCATTTAGTTAAAGAATTACACATCTCCCTATATACTAAAAAGTATTTTAGTATAAACATTATAGATGAAATTATATATATAAAAGTTGACATTAAAATGTTTTTTAAATACTACGTCAACTCTATGTTCACTATAAAAAGATTGACATATCTTTGAATTGTCATATCAATATTATTTTACATGCTATAATTGTAGAAATTATGATGTAGAATTGCAGCTGTTCATGAAGTTTTAATCAAAGACACAAACCTACTCTACTGCTTTGCAGAAAAAAAATCTCAAACATGCAATACACATGCAAATAGTATTTTTCCCGAGGAAAGCAAACTAGTAAAAACATCAATGTCAACTGATGAATAAGTATGTCAAAAAATTTCTTTGTTCAACCGAGCACAACCTGCAATTGAATATCTTATCTCTCTACTCACTACGAAGCTCTAACCTAGACTTAGCCAATTCTTGCATCTCCTTGAGCCCCTAAGCACAACTTGCAATTGAATAACTTATCTCTCTACTCACTACGAAGCTCTGACCCAGACTTAGCCAATTCTTGCATCTCCTTGAGCCCCTATTTACTTGCATAATTCTTGTGGAAATTTGTCCGTATTATTTAGGAATTTCCTGCAAAATTCTTGCACAAATCCTCATGGTTGATCACCTAATCAATATCATAGCTATACACTCAATCTAGTATAGAATTAATCGTACATTGCGTTGGAAACTCCATCACAACTAGGCAACTTGTATTCTTTGCATGCATGAACTAATTATTAGCTTATTGATCAGTTAAGTAGATGATCTCTGAGTTAGACTAGTGTCCCACTACTTAACTAACTTCCAACTAGTTCTATTAACAGTTTGAACTAGTTTAACTAATTACAAATGAAATTAACTCAACCAAGGCTCCTAAAATTTAGGAATCACTATATGCAACTGAACTTCACAACCTTAAATTGGATTAACTAAGCTTGTCTCCTATTAAATTTAGGAATCACTATATACAAATAAATTTCATGCCCTTAACTTGAATTAACTGAGCTTGTCTCCTATTTTTTAGCAATCAACACAAGAAAATTGAAATTCAACTCATTAACTTTCATTTAGTGTTCTTAACTAAGTGACAAGAGCCATGTCCCCTCAATTATCTCCTTTAAGTTTTTTATTGATGTGTAATTTAAAATTTCCTCAATTTGATTAAGGCAAAATCAAAATTGAGACTTTCTTGTTTCATTTTCAACACTCCCTCTCAGGAAGAAAGGGATTATCAAGCACCCTTAGCCTGCACCTGTGGAATGTACTGCATGCAACACCTCTCACTATTGTTGCTGCTACTGCAACATCTACAACTAAGAAGAATCCAAAAAAAAAAAAACTGAATCAACTGTATGTGCAATTGCCTACTCAGAAAACTGTGTTGTTGTTGACTCTACTACTGAACCTCCTGCTCTGGTGTCAACACTCGTTTGCACTCCTCAATATCTGACTAACATTAATCCTTCTACTCTTGAATACTATGGGCCCCAGTAGCAAGGTAATGATCCATGAGGAGAACGCCTCAATGGACTCTAACTAAATTTCTGCACTCTTGGAACTAGGGCTCTACATGGCCTCACCTCATACCAAGAGGTATAGTTGCATGAAAAGTGAACTTTGATCTACTCAAACTGCTACTGCTACTACTTATGCATTGTTGCTGCAACTACTGTAACAATGAGTCTGATCTCACCAAATCCTGAAATACTAACTTCCATAGGGATGCTCGCTCTGAAACTAGACTCACGCCGAGTCTCGATCTCCCTATGGGAAATCTCTTTACTCCTCAATCTACCAATATCAATGATCACAACTCCTTTTTGTGTCACTAAACGTTAGCTCACTGATCTTCCCACTAGTAGCCTTCTAACTCCATTAAGAATTATGTACATAGTGTCTTCTAGATCTTTCTTCAGCTAGGGCTCCATAAATCTACCTCCTCACATCTCATTAGTTCTTCAATGATCATTGTACATGAGGATTTCAAGGACTAGTTCTAATTTGACTCCTGCTTTGATATCATGTAGGAATTATGATGTAGAATTGCAATTTCTCATGAAATTTTAATCAAAATCACGAGACACAAACCTACTCTACTTCTCTACAAAAGTTAATCCACAATTTAGGACAAAAATCTCAGACATGCAATACAAAATCACACACATGCAAATAGTATTTTTCTAGGGGAAGCAGACTGCTAAAAATTCCAATGTCTGTTTGCATTAATTTGATTAATAGAGATGTATTACAAATATTTTTCTCAACTGAGAACAACCTGCAAGTGAATAACTTATATCTCTGCTCACTAAGAAGCTTTGACTCAGACTTAGTCGATTTTTTCCTCTGCTTGAGCCTCTATTTGCTTGTGCAATTCCTCATGAAATATCTCCCTATTATTTAGGAATTTCTTCCAAAATGCTTACACAATTCCTCAAGGTTGATCACTTAACTAGTACAATAGCTATACACTCAATCTCGCATATAATTAATTGTACACTACCTTGGAAACTCCACGACAACTAGGCAACTCGTATTCCTTGCATGCATGAGCTAATTGTTAGCTAATTGATAAGTTGACTAACTCACCACCAACTAGTTCTATTAATAGTTAGAACTAGTTAAATAGATTACAAGTGAAATTAACTCGACCTAGGCTACTGAACTTCATGCCCTTAATTCGAATTAAGAGCTAGACTCCTATTTTTTAGGCATCAACACAAGAAAACTGAACTTCAACTCATTAACCTCATTAACTTGATTTGAGTGTTCTTAACTAAGTGACAAGAGCTATTTGAGTGTTCTTAATTGAGTGACAAGAGCTATGTCCCCACTTAACTCCTCCAAGTTTTTTGTTGATGTCGAATTTTCGAATTTCCTCAATTTAATTAAGGAAAAATCAAAATTGAAATTTTTTTGCTTCATTTTCAATAATAATATAACTAAACTAACGACTATCTATAAAACAATTATCAATAATTCTTTTTTTTTTTTTAACTTTTAAACTATGTTATTATCTATATTATTATCTATTATTATATAAATTAAATAATTTTTTTTATTTAGTATTAAAATTAATTTAATATATAATATAAATCTTATTATTATTATAATGTTATGTAAAGTAAATTATTTCCTTCAAACTAATTATGCCGTAAGGCGTTTCCATTTGAAATCAACTTTCCTCTTGCGTTACGTGTACATTTCTGAGCCTTTGATTTAAGTGTTAGACGATGAAACTAATCTCATCCATCCAATTGATCCATCCAATTGATGAGACCGATATACGATGAGACCACGATTGTTGGGCAGATGAAATGAAAAATTTGAATGGTTGTCATATATCCGGGTTGCATCTTAAACACGTTCTTCCATCCACGTTCCTGCGCAGGCGCTGCCATGACTTTTCCCTGGGCATGTTTCTCAATATTGCATTTGAGGGCGTCATTCTATTTCTGCATGCAAGACTTAAATTCGTCCAGTTTCAGCAGCTCTGTTTGCTAGAGGACGAGAAGCAGTCCGAGATGGATATGGAGTGGATGATTGTCGTTTGTGAGATCGATGAAATGCCATATTTCGAGAAACTGATACCATGATCAGATTGAGAATCCTTGATAACAGTGCACTTTTGTTTTTGAAAATGCCCCAACCTAGGTGACCAGATACCCCCCTCACTGCTGCTGATTTGTTAATGCGGGTATGATGGATGAATATATATCACGGTTCTGATGTTTTACTCCATTCTTTGTGTTGTAACTTCTGCATTGTAGCACAGGTATGACTGGTTCTCATTTGGGAGTGAAGGGGAATCTAGGTTTGTTAGTTGATTTCTTGCGCTCTGTCCTACCTTTTTTTGATGTAATCTGTTCATGTTCTTTTGGCCAATCCTGTTGTATCTTGCTTTATGCTTTCGGTAGATTACGGCACCAGTACGGATTGGCTAGGAGTAAATTTAGGGGTTATACATTTTTCTTAACGAATTAAGGATGGTAACTAGTCGTGTTTTATGTATAAAGAGACCAGCGTATCTCTGTGTATCAGGGGAAAAAGGAATTGAGTATGCTCAGAGGAGCCGTGCAGGCAAGCCAAAGGGCGTTGTAACTTGGCAGGACACCACTGTTTGGGCCTGTGTGCCAATTTAAAATAATGAGATTTTAGTAATCTTCCAATAGAGATTATGGATAAGATAGATAACTGCTGATTTAAATTTCCAGTCACGAACTTGTCTATGTTGTTGCTCCTGTGAGTATTTAGAGAAGGAGAAATGAATATATTGACTGTGATTGTTGTGCAGCGGCCTGTATATTCTTGTGGACTCCCTGATCTGCTAATATTGCATAAAAATCCTCTCATTATCCTTCTGTTGTAATGTTGTGTCGCAGAGTCCATTTCCTTGTTTATTACTAACCCCATTTCAGATTTTGGGAAGTATTCTTTCATTGTCATGATATGCTGGAGCAAGATGTGTATAACTGCACTTGAGCAGATCAGAGAAGACAGAGTACTACAGACCTGAGTTGTCTGCATCATTGACCCAATTATATATACATCAACAAAAGTCTATAGATATAATGACAAATGATTTAGTGAAATTCACAAGAGTTTTCAAATTATATTTATATCTGAACCAAACCATGTAGCCCTTTATTACAGCTTTAATTATTATAATTACTACTCAATAATTTGACCATAATTTTTTTTTAAATATTGAGGATCACTATATACAAGATATTCCATCCTTGAAGCACAACTAAAAATGATGCTTACTCTAGCCATTAAGATGTATACTATTGCAGGTATACGCATCATTAAGATAATAGAATAGCCAACATGCCTTCGTAGAATCCCTGTGATTGCCCACTCAAGTTGACACTTGTTATTTGCGTATAGATCATCTATGCATAGTTCCTAAGGCAATGCAAAATCTGGGTTCAAAAGATTGTTTGCAGCATTAAAAGCACCTTTGACTTTTCGACAGGATCGATTCCAAACAATGTTCCAGTTAATAGAAAGGAACAGAAGGGCACGGTTATTGCTTGTGTTGATAAAAAAATTATAAGAAATGTGTTTTAAAAGTTCTGTAAAAAAATGATATGTAATATATTGCATTTGTCTATATAGTCTGCTTCAAATACTAGGTGGTCACAAGGATTGTTCTTTTTCCATAGCCGCATACGCCTGTAAACAGCCTAAACATACTGTCTCTGTCTCTGTTTGGCATGAGCAAATTTATTTAATGTTTGTATAATGAATTAAGCAATTTTAGATTTATGTTAGAATTTCAAAGATACATTTGCAAGGTATCAGCAAACCATAAGGAGGTTTACAACTTTGCAGAAAATATGACTTTTCACCCTGAGTGCTAAGTAACCCAATCATATCAAGAACGGCGGGAAACCTAATCTATTCATAATAAACATTAATACCTATTGCTATTTGCTTTCCATAAATAGACCATGAATGGGTCTTGGCATCGGTAGACTAAGGATATTTGTTAACCATTGACCTGTGGCAGTCCTGCCTTCATCCGTCACCCTCTTTCTCCTAGTAAAAGTGTCCTCCGACCCATATGAAAAGTAGTGATATAGGGAAGGCCATATTTTTTTTTTTTTAAGTCAGAGAGATATATTAAAAAAGTATAAAATATTTACATCGAGTCTACAAAGGCAGACAGTAACCAGAGTAGCACCTTACAGCCTTGCAGAACAGAGGCGAAGGAGGCGAACTGCCATGAAAACAAAAAGCCCATAGGCAAGTATGATAGAAAGCTAGAAAGCTCAGCACACAGGGCAGCAGAGTTAAGACCACAGGTTTATCATTGATAGCTGACAAAAAGGCAGTATAAACTGAAGCCAATACAAGGCCGAGACAAAAAGCCCAAAATCGGCATATAGACCCGAGGACGATTATGGACATGATAACTACCATAGACCGGAAAATGACATAAGACATAAGAGGACATAGAACCAACCAGAGGAGAGCCGAAGACGCCAAAACTGAGCCAAGCGAGCCCGGGGACTAAGGGAAGCCGTCTAGACGCGGGAAGCCACCTAGCCTACTGGTGATGTCCAGACCCACATCGAGGAAATGCCTATCCATTTTGTCTTGCAGATCCTACATGGAATGGATGTTCTGGGCTTCCTTCATCTTCTGTTCCTGTACCATAGGGTCTGGGCTGATAGTTTTCCTGAGCAACCTGATGAGTAGGGTGAGCTTCTTGTTAACAATCTCCACCCCTTCCTGGATGGCCGAGATTCTGCGATCCATATACTCCTGGCTAGCAGAAGTATTACCAGGATGACCACCCGGGGGAGGTTGCTCCTTCTCAGTGTTCTGCTTGTCGGCATCCTTCATGTCCAGGGCTTTCGCCAAAAGAGTTTTCATCCTCCAACTTTCCGCCTTGGTTCGCATGAACTGGGTTGTTCGTTTCGCTGGGGTGCCCGGGTCACAGATCCAATCGACCTCAACTGCAACCGTTCCCTCCTGCTTGGTTTCTTCTTCTTGCTTGACTTTAGCCTCTAACTCAGCGATTTTCCGTTTGCTTCTGGTAGAGGCTCTAGTGACATACATGTTCTGCGCATTGCGCAGATCCTGGGTAGCCCCCGCACATCTACAACTGGATGCATCCATACTGAACTTATGCGACCTGTAACTGCACTGCTTTTCTTGAATTTTCTTGCTACTGATGCTGGCCGAGCTAAGGGTAGAGGTGGTGAAATCCTCGAACAATCTCCCTGTTAAATAGATTGGAGCCTTGGTATGCTCCCGAGAATGGCTTTCCATAGGGGCGAGAGACGTGGTACTAATGCAATTAATATTGAAGGTGTTCCCACGATTCTTGTAATCTTTTCCTGCAGGCGCAGGAGAATTCTTGAGTGCCTTTCTCCTGATCTCGGAGTGCTTGTCCTTTCTTCTCAAACGGTTCTTACGAATAGCCTTGTGGCATGATCTTTGTTGATGGTTCCCATACTTGGATCTACTCCGTACTGAACGCCGTCGCTTCTCCTGTCCAATCCTCCCGTAGGTGTGATGGGGTTCCTGTTTATTGCTCCCGTTTTCTGTTTGACGGAGCCAGTGAAAAGGACCGTTACCGGTTAGGCTTGATCGTTGGTGTTCACGTCGTGTTATGCTAGCTGTGTACATCGGGCTTTCAGATTTGGACAGTTCACCTCCTCCCAACAGCTGTCCCATCCGCTTCCCTAACTGTCTACGCCACAGTTCGCCAGGTAATCCACCACCTTGTTTGCTCGACGTCGGATCGCCTGGAAAACAAGACCCTGCATGCCGCCCAAGAGTTCAGCAATGCTCTCTGTGACTTTGGCTAATCTCCAGTGTTTGATGGCTTTGTTAGCTCTGATTCTTCTTTGTAATTTTTGCACAGTGGCAATGACCAGAGACGAGTCCCCTTCCACAATTAGATTGTGGAGATTTCCGGGATTTTGCGATTCTCAGGCCGTGTTCCAGGGCCGCAAACTCCATTTCGTTGTTGGTTCTTTCTCCAAGTGCTCTGTAGTAGATATGCAGAATGTATCCCTTTTGATTACGTATAACTCCTCCAATTCCAGCCATGCCAGGGTTGCCGCGTGATGCCCCATCAAAATTCAATTTAAGCCCTCCAACCGGTGGGCATTGCCAGGACTCGCGTAAGGAGGGTTGAGGGTTACTGTGTTGCGGAACAGAATTATAACCACATCCCTCCAGACGGAAGCTTTTTAAAATTCGTAAGTCCAGAGCTGTAGGTTTTTCATTGCTGTTCATTCTGCATTTAGTTTGAATTAATTGCTGGATGTTGGTTATGATGCTGTCTTTTGAGAAATTGATGTTCCTGTACTCGTCTTGGAAAATCCTTCGATTGCGCTCCTTCCATATAGACCAAAGTAGAAATCCTGGAGCCGATTTCTAGATGTTGTTGACTCTTTGTGTGCTTGAAAAATCTGTTCTCCAATTCAGAATGGTACTGTGAATTGAGTCTAAATGCTGGTTCGAGCTACTGAGGATCCCTTCCATCCAGCACCATAATTGCGTTGCCCATTCGCAGGTGTTGAAAAGATGGTTCAAAGATTCTGGTTCTTCAAGGCACATGGGGCACCGAGAAGGTCCCACAAAGCTTTTATTGCGAAGATTGTCCCAGGTAAGGGTCTTATTTCTCATTAAGAGCCAAAGGAAAGTTCTGATCTTGGGCCATAGAAGATTATCCCAAAATTTGCTACTCCAGGGCAGGATCTCTCCCTGTTCGTTCTTTTCTAAAATATTCCTGGCTTCTTTCAGTGAGAAATTTCCATTTCCCTTGAGACCCCATCTGAATTTATCATCCTCTTTCGTTTTTCAGATCTTTCTTTTTAGGATGCCTTCATTGAAAATTTGAGCTGTGTGATTATTGTCCTCTGTGTTCTCATTGTTGAAGTTAATCCAATCCCTCCAATTGTCGTTAGTGCTGTGCTGATGCCAATATTGGTTAACAGTGTATTTTCCTTGAGCCTGATATGCTTGCTTTATATTTAGCAATTCAGGAGAGTCGAGTTTGGGTAATTGTTGCCAGGCATCCTCCCAGAACAGAGCCAGCCTGCCGTTACGAATTTCCCAAAAGCTATTATCCTGGACGAGATTTTTATTCCGCTTGGCATGATTCCATATAGGTGAGCCGTCCGGGGTTTCCTGCAGTCTAATGAGATCCTGAGTGTCACAATCCGGGACATATTTTTCCTTCCAGTGCTTGGCCCAAGGTAGGGTAGGGTTTTCAATCCATCTCCACCATAATTTGGCTCACAAAGTGCGGTTGATAACCTCTGGATCAACGAGATTTAGCCCTCCCCTAGATTTTGACATGCACAGTTTGTTCCATGCAACAAGAGCCGACTTCTTCTTCTCACTATTTCTGCTCCAAAGGAAAGATCACTGGATACTTCTTATTTGCTGCAGAATCCCTTTGGGAGCAGGGAGCAAAGAGAGGAGATAATGAGGAATGGCTTGAAGGATAGCTTTGGTTAAGACTAAACGGCCGGCTAGATTTAGAGCTCTGAAAGTCCAGTGAGAACATTCCTTTTTTAGGTTGGCGAGGATTTTCTCCCAATGCTCTTTCTTCCAGGGTTTGAGAGTCAGAGGAGCCCCTAAATATTTCGAAGGTAGGGAACTAATCCTGAAACCTAAAAGCCGAGCTAGTTGAGATTAGACAGCTGGGTGGGTATTGAAAAAGAAGATGGTTGATTTAGAGAAATTAACTTCCATACCTGAGGCTTGGTTGAAAAGGTCAAGGATTTCCCTATAAGCAGCCGCCTCCTTCACTATGGGAGTTCCATGTAACATAGTGTCGTCTACAAACTGTTGGTGTGTGGTGGCCCGAAGCGATCTTATAGGTTTAAGACCTTGTATTTTACCTTCCGCTTTCTTCTTAGCTATGGTTCGACTGAGGCCTTCCATAAGGATAATGAAGAGAAAGAGTGATAAGGGATCCCCTTGCCTAATTCCTCTGGAGGGAGCGAAGGGATCAGAGGGAGCTCCGTTGACAAGGACAGAATACCTTGGAGATCTGATTAGAGCCATGATCCACTTAATCCAGGTACTGCAAAAGCCAAACGCTTTTAGAACTGCCTCGAGGTATCTCCAGCTGACTCTGTTGTAGGCCTTTGACAGGTCTAGTTGCATAAGCATACCTGCTACTTTCCTTGATTGCAAGGAATGGATCATCTCCTGAGCTAAAAGGATGTTGTCGAAAATTTGTCTGCCCTCCACATATCCCGATTTCTCTTCAGAGATGATACCCGGGAGAATCGATTTCAATCTATTGGCTATTACTTTTGATATAATCTTGTATATGACATTACATAAGGCAATAGGTCTGAATTTGTCAGGGGTTTTGGCTTCTTCAATTTTAGGTATGAGAGCAAGAAAAGTATAATTGAGGGATTTGAGAATAGTTCCCGATCGTCTGGAATCTTTTACTACCTCCCATACATCCTGTTTAATAGTACTCCAGCAAGCTTTGTAGAAATTGATAGTGAACCCATCTGGCCCAGGAGCTTTATCATTGGGCATGCTTCTGATAGCTTCCTTTATTTCCTCCATGGAGATCTCCCTGCATAGGGCCCAGTTTTGGTCAGCTGTTATGATTTTCAGGATGGCTTCCGTCAGATCCTCGATAGCTTTTTCCCTGTTTATGTGAGGTTCCTGAGCAATCGATTTGAATTGTTCTGAGAGCAGTGCAGATATTTCATTGTGGTTTTTTAGGATTTCCCCTGTATCATTTTTCAGTTCTAGAATTCTATTACTGCTTCTACGGTCTAGCGCCGATCTGTGGAAGAATTTGGTGTTCATCTCCCCTTCTTTTAGCCACTGAATTCTTGATTTCTGTTTCCATAAGGTTTCTTCTTGAGCGCAGCGAATATGCCATTGCTGCGAGAGAATCTTTTCCTGCTCCAGAGCTTCCGCACTAAGGTTTCCTACTGTTCCTTCTTTGTGGATCTGCTCCATCTTATTCTCGAGAATTATCTTCTCCTGGAAGATATTACCGAAGACAGTCTTGTTCCATTCTTTTATTTTCAGTTTAGTCATTTTGAGCTTCTTTTGGATATTGAACATTTTGGATCCACTGTACTCCAAAGGTTTCGACCACCATTTCTTTACCATCTCCTGGAAGTTGGGGTGGTCCAACCAGAACTTTTCAAACCGGAAAGGTCTGTTCCTCGGGGTGCTGGAAACTTCCACAATGAGTGAGATTAGCCAATGATCCAATCCCCCGCTGGGAAGAATGTCTGATTCAACTGTGGTGTCGTCCATTATGATGCTTTCTGAGATTAAGAATCTGTCCAGGCGGGAGGCTATGAGCTTGTCACCTCCCCTTCGATTGTTCCAAGTGAAGGAGCCAGATTTGGGGAAGACATCCACCAGTTTGGCCGTCTCAATGAAGGTGGCAAAGGCTTCCACATCTCTGCTTAGTTTTCTTAGACCTCCCTTTTTTTCCAACATGGTTGTAATCATATTGAAATCACCCCCCAAAATGCACTTTGAACTTGGATATCTTCTAATTATTTTATGTAGGGTGTCTAAAAAAGATAGCTTATCTTCTAATTTCTGAGGACTATAAACATTGATACAGAGGAAGAAGTTAGAGTTACCTATGGGTTGAAATACGGTCGCCATGAAGTGCTTGTTGGCCTCAGCCGAAAGCATCTAGATATTCCTTGCATCCCATATAGTGGCCAGGCCTCCTTCTCTGCCTTGACTATCAATCTCTAGGATTTCCATGTGGCCTCCCAGTTTTCTGCATAGATTGGTGATGTTGGAGCTGCTGCATTTTGTTTCTTGTAAAAACATGATTTCTGGTCTATGACATTGAATCTTCCGCTTTAAAATCCTGTGTTTTGCCTGGCTGTTGAGCCCTCTGGCATTCCACGAGATTATCTTCATATAAAAACTGATTTTCAATGGAAGAAATCGAAGGCTGTGAGTGCCTTCATTTTCCCTGAATTTAACATGATCATGCCTAGCTCTTGTAGTGTTTCCCCACTTGTTTTTTGACCTCTTCTTTTCTTTTGTTTGGAGCTGGATGTTTTCCATAGGGGGATTTTCGAATGAGAATTGTTACCTTTCGCCACACCTAGCTTCCTTTTCTGCCTATCCATTAGAGCTTTTTTCCTTGCTATGAAGAGGTCATTAACTATTCTGAGCTCTTCCTCCGACGCGTTTTCTATCCCGTTGGCTTTCCAGTTTTCGGCCATTGCTGGTAGGTTTAGACCTTCTCTTGCTAGCGCATTCTCCCATTCTTGATCTTCGCTGCTAGCATCACTGGTTAACATGTCCGTATCTTCCCCCGTATCCTTTGTTCTTTCCTGCATTTGAACCTCATCAATAAAGTTCTCAGCCTGCAAGTCCTTCCCTGTGGGGATGTCTTTTCCTTCATCCTCTGCTCCTGAAGTTGGAGCTTTGTGCTTTTCTTCTGAATCTGTTTCCGGGTCTAGGAGCACGAACGGGTTGTTATGGATATTTCTTACCCCGTTTCCTCTGATATTCTTTTGTCTATTTGCTCTAGTTTGGATTTGGGTTTGAGGAAGACTTCCGTATCTTTGTGGGCTTGAACTGAAATGGTTTCTTGCTCCTTCTTTAGCTTTGGGCAGTCCCGTAATAGATAACCATGTTCATGGCATTTTCAGCAACGAAAGGGAATCTGCTCATAGTCAATATCTTGGAATTATTCCTCGTCCCTGTATTCCAACCAGAGTCCTTTGTGAAGAGCTCCAGATACATCCATTTCGACGCAAATCCTGGCATAAGAAGTATATCTTTTCTGGAGAGTTGCTTCAGAGGCTTTGATGAAAGTACCTAGTTTGTCACGAATTTGTTTCAGAGCCGTCGGGCCCCAATAGTCTATTGGAAGAGAAAAGAGACGTATCCAGACTGAGACTTGGGTGAAGGATTCCTTCTCCAGGGCAAAATTCGGCTTCCAGGGTCTCATGTACAATCCTGCTGAAGCCATAAAATACGGGCCACCTTCAAAAATGCGATCCTTGTCTTCTAGGTTGGAGAAGACCACAGTGAAGAAACCTTTGGCTCCTAGGTGAAGTTGAACATGTCCTCGAGGTTTCCAATGCAGTTTTATCCATTGACATAAAGCTTTTTCCAATGGCCAGATGCCCATGAAGTTGCAGATGATGGCGCGTTCCATCATGTGCAACCTGTAAGCTTGGATTTCTGGGTCCGTAATGACTACCCGTAAGCTTTTGGTCTTTTTTGGTTTGCAGGCCCCATTACTTGGAGATATAATGTTGGGGTTTGAACTAGGTTCCCCCTCCTTATCTGGCCTGCCTTGTCTGTTTCCTATTTGCTTTCTTTCATCCTGCCCTTGTCGTTTCCTGTTTTCTGAGGACTTGTTTATTACAGGAGTTTTGTCTTTAGCTCCTATTAGGTTATCAGTTTTTGGGCCTGTGCCCTTTGTTGTTTCTTTAGTCTTGTCAGTGTTCCCTTAGGATTGAGCCCTGTCTCCGCTGCCAGGTTGATTGCTGTTATCTAGCCCTGTAATTCTGACCCCTTCTTTTCTTTCATTATTCTGTTTCTGTAGGACTATCTGCTTGAAGGTAGGGGCCCCACTGGACCCCTCCGCCTCCATGCTATTGGTCAACCACTGACCCCGACGAGTCAGGGCTACAAGGCGAGAGAAAACCGCCTCCAGACCCGCGAGAAGCCCGACTTCTTGAGAGACTTAGCCACGAAAGGCTCATGGATGCTAGCATTAGCTACAGTCAACGACTGTAGAGAGAGCCACAGCAAGAAACGAGCCTTGCACAAAGAGTCAAACCCTGGCAATCGCCATGAGAGCCGAGCATGAAAAAACCATTGGTTATATCGAAATTTCTGGGGAAGGCCATATTCTATTTATTATATGTTGTGGAGTTTTTTTGGTATATTTTTTTTTTGGCAGAATTTGTCTAGAATTCGTTAAGGATGGATTGAGTCACAAATTTAAGTTGTGAACTTTTTACTAATTTGGTAGCTCAGAGGTTTGGAGGGTTTTTACAATTTAGTAATTCAGGGTTTTTGAAATTTTGAAGGTGCTGATCAATTTATCCAATCAAAACCACATTTTATATAACAAAAAATCACGATTTGAACCAAAAAAAATCACTGGATTCCGAACAAAACACCCGAACGTAATCTCATAAGGCCAAATCCATCCTCTCAGACACATCAGAGTCCAACATGAGAAATAGGTTCGCCTAATTAATTGAAGTGTGCCAGTTTTACATAAGAAATTAGGAATCGTAAAGGTAATCACAGTTTCAAATACTATGGAACCAAAACACAGATTCTAACATAAAGTTTTGATTGCATGTCTCTAATAGGAAAGGGTCCCAATATTTGCTATCTTGAGCTGGATTTGCTCACAATGTTTTTGTAACTTTTAAAGTAACAAATCAAAACATTGCTAAGGAGATAATTTCCAAACTCCTCACCTAGATATTTGAGTTGGTTCACCTGCTTCACAGACCTGAGAATAGCAGCTTCCCTGATCATATCATTCAAACAAGAAACAAATCATCATTTGCTTTTCCTGATTTCTCACTCCCACAAACAAACAGAAAATGAAGAAGCGCAGTTAGTTACCTTCCTCTTCTGTGACCTAAGAAATAAAGGGCAAAAGCGGCCAGGCAGCAGCTCACTCCTCCCCGTGAAATCATTGTCAAGCAAACTATATCACAAAAGCCACCCAACCCAACCCCGAATTCATGCACTGTCAAGAGGGGTTATCAATAGAGAAATAAAAAAAACAGAGCTTTAGGATAAAGGGTGTGTTCTAATCTCTGAAATCACTCAGAATCATGTTTCGATTATTGCGGCAGTTTAAAAAGGAATTTAAATTCGGGAAAGATATGTCGTAAATAGGTTGTAGTTATCATTAGGCTCAATTATTTCGAGATTTCGGCCAGGTTTAAAAAAAGGAATCGTAGATCAGCAGACTCTATTGGCATTCGGGAGAACTAAAATTAAATTGAAAGGTACTGCACCTCTGCTTCATCTCGAGAAGAACAAGTGAAATTATGGTACAAAATACACTTGCAATGAAGCTGAAATTCATTGAGGAGCTTGAATGGAATTTATTGATTTCACAAACCAAGTATAATTTAACTCGCAGGAGAGGGAGAGGGAGAGAAAGGTGGGGATTTTATAGACCCACGAGATAATTGATGTCACACATCCTTGAAAATTCCAAAAGAAAGTATGGAAAACCTCCCAACATTTCTCAAATATTAACCGTTAAAACTTATTAATGGAACAGAATTTATTGATTTTTTAAATAAAATATAATTGTGTAAATAAGAAGAATAGATTTTAGATTTTACTGTTGTGAAAGTTATTACGCCTTAAGGCGTTTCCCTCTGAAATGAACTCCCCCAAATGCCTTTCTGTCTTAATCGTAGCCTTTAGATCTTTTGTTAGACGATTGAACAAAAATCAGCCGTCTAATTTAATAAAAAATGTTTTAAAACATTAAAAAACACCTTTAAAAAAACATAATGATATTAGTTATCGAACCGTTTACTCTAACCATGTTATCGAACCCGGCCTGTCATGCGAAAAGAGTTATTTTTGCGGACAAACCTAACCTCCCTAGGAGTCTAGGACTCTCTAGTGACAAACAAACCAAAAAAGAGCAATCCTTCTCTAAACACACGTTATTCTATGAGAGATCAAGTGTTTTCCGATCTTACCTTAGGTCCAACGCTTGTTGTAGCAGTCCAGCCTTGCTGATCCAGATGAGCTCCTCCTTCACTTTAAGACCTGCATACACTAACAAAGCAAACGATTACATAACACCTGAATATTCATCATAAAACAAAGCATATTCATCACATAGACCAAGGAGTACATGAAATAATTCATTAACAACAAATCATTGAGAAGAATGGACTTATTTGTATTAAGGAAACAAAAAGGAACCATTACAACCTGAGCCTTGGTGTTGTGCAAGCTCCTCCCAGGGTCCAACAAGAGATTTCCTCTACTTTGACAAGCTCACCCACTCCCAATATGGCAACAAGGAAGGATAGTGATCTCTCCTCACAAGTCAACAATGGAAGTCCTAATTCCAGCAGCATTTACCCTTTGGAATGTTCAGCTTTCAACCTCCCCTCCTCTGGCCCAATGCCTGTATTTATAGTATTCTAGAGGAAGTTATTCAGTTCCAACATCAATGGGATACTCCCTCTTTTGGATGGGGTAGCTCCTCTCTTGATGGGATAAGTTCCTCTATCATAGGGATGCATGAACCATCTGGAGGCGCTCAATACACGTCAAACACTCTTCTAGAAGGCTCTAGAAGTGACCACAAGTAACTTTTTAAAGATGAAACTCGCGCCTTTTGACCTTTACAGGGGTACGCACCCAACCTTTGGCTTACAGAGCGTACAAGTACACAGGTACAGTGTGTTTGGAGTGCGTACATGCAGGAAAGGTAGAGAGAACCTGCTTACCCAGAGATAAACATGTTTTTAAGTGACTTTCTCTCTTTTTGAAGTTTGACATGAAGAGCAAAGATATGAGGCTTGACAAGGAGGACAATATGACTATTGATGGAGCCATATTAACTGCAGATAGTCATGGTGACAAATTTCAGTGTAACATACTTTATTGAATAGAAGGAAGAATTACAACCATGAAGCTTGATTCGAAGTCACTCCTCCAGCTTTGGTTCCATCCACATCACATCATAAGCATGACATTCAAATAGCATAATGACACTTACAATAGTTTCAATTCTGAAACTAACATTATCTCCTTACAATTCATCAAAGTCCAGCCTTTGATCACTTAGATGAGTGCTCAATTTATAGGAAGATGGAGGAGGTTAGTCATAAATGAGGGTATCAATGAGGGTATTGAATGGTCTTCCATTCTTAGAATTAGTTCCATGTAGGAAGGGATGAGAGGATAGGATGTATCTTAACTCATTTCTCATCCATTTTCGAGCTCATAGGAGATGATAAGTCTGGGAATTTTCTAGAAGGCTCCAGAAGATAAGAATATTCCCCAAACCCTATGTGAATTTCTATCAAACTCACCCAGAAAAGGTCAAAAAGGGCCTAAGTGCTCTGCAGAGCACCCTGGCATGGACTTAACTGCTCTACAGCACACCCTTACATGGGCCTACCTGTGTTGGTCCCTCTAGAGGTCATTTCAAGATGTCTTTAGACCATGAAACTGTCTGGGAAGGAGGTATTCAAAAGGTTGACTTTTTTAGGGCATGTAGCAACTAGAATTAGGGTTTGATGAGCCCTAAAACACTGATCTAGATGATGGGAGTGATGTGCCCAAATGGATCTATAACATCAAGGTAGTCCGTTAAAGCCGCAAGCAAATAACAACACCATGAAGACGAAGAAGGACACGGGAAAATGGTGTGAGTTCCATAAGAGCTCCACTCACAATACAAGTGAGTGTCGAGCCAAGCAGTCACTAGTGGCCGAGCTGAAGGCTTCCGAATCAGACACAAGTTCCGACTCTAGATCAAAACACAATAAGGGGACTAAAGAGGGGAAGAAGATCATTGATGCGGAGCCAATGCCACTGTGGCCACCACAAAGATCCAGAAAATTGAACCTGAAGATCCAGAGGAGTGGGAATGCCTCTTCCACAAACAAATATGGGTGAAGGTTCTCTGCTACAGTTCATTGTCGATAGTGGGAGCCAAAAGAACCTCATTTTAGCAAAAGTTTTGAAGCGAATGGATCTAAAGACTACAACACATCCATAGTACACCATCATGTGGCTTCACCAAGGATGAGATCTTCACATCAGCCAGCAGTGCCACCTTCCCTAAAACATCAAACCCTTCATGGATGAGGTACTATGTGACGTTTCTCTTCTTGAAGTTTCTGATGTATTGTTAGGAAAACCGTACTAGTTGAAGTGACATGTTGTATATGAGTCTAGACCTTGCTTTGTGATTATTACTTTGGCTAATAAGTTGTACAGAACATCGGAGCTAGCCCCTCCTACCTCCATCTCTTTGATCGCTGGAAAGCAATGTAGTAAGATCATTTCCCAGACCAAGAAATTCATTTTCCTTATTATTTTCCTCCAAGGAAAGAAGAAGGTTGTGGCCATGACTTCGAGGCAAGTCTCCTCTACACAACAACAACAGATGGACAAAGTCATGGAGGAGTACAGGGATATTTTCGCCTCACCCACAAAGGTACCTCTACACTTTCAGGTCAAGCACTACATCGATCTACCCTAGGCACGCCACTACCCAATGGACATATCTATCGATGCTATGTTCTGGAGAATGATGAGATCAAGAGGCAGATTCAAGAACTACTACAGAAAGGGAATATCAGGCCAAGCTCATCACCTTGTGGGAACCCGATTGTATTGGTACAGAAGAAGGATGGGACTTGGAGGCTCTGTATTGACTATTGGGTGCTGAACAAGATCACTGTCAGGAATAGGTACCTAACCCCTCGGATTGATGACCTTTTGGACTAGCTCAAGTCAGGTTATCAGCAGGTTCCTATCGAACCCTCTGATGTGTGGAAGACTGCCTTCAAATCCAAGGAGGGCCTTTTTGAATGGTTGGTCATGTTGTTCAGATTGACAAATGCCCCTGCAACCTTCATGAGACTGATGGATGACATCTTGCTGCCCTTCACCAATGCATTTTTAGTGGTGTATTTAGATGACATCTTGATCTTCAACTAGAGTTGGGAAGAGCACCTCCACCATATTCGAGAGGTCCTTCAAACCCTTCAAAAACACAAGTTGTATGCTAACTTGGAGAAATGCACCTTTGGCCTGACCCAGGTTCAATATATGGGGTACATCATTGATGAGTAGGGTGTACATGTGGACCCATCTAAGATACAAGTTATTCGATACTGGTCAGCCCCAACCACTCTAACAGAGCTTCACAGCTTTTTGGGTCTTGCCAATTTCTACCGTAGGTTCGTGTTGGGTTTCTCTCATATCACTTGGCCTTTAAGTCAAGTCACCAAGGGCGAAGCGAAAGAAAAGTTCTTTTGGTCAGAAACCCAACAACGAGTGTTCTCCAAGTTGAAGAATCGCCTCTATTCTGCACCAATGCTCATATTACCAGACCTGCAACAACCATTGGAGTTTGAGACAAGTGCCTCCGACTATGCTATTGGTGTGGTTCTTACTTAACATGGGCATCCAATGGCTTACCACAGTGAGACACATTCAGACATTGTCTAAATTACCCCACTTACGACAAAGAAATGTATTCCATTGTGCGAGCTTGCCATCATTGGAAGCATTACATTCTGGGGAAGGAAACGGTCATCCACACAAACCACTGGCCTCTGTAGTTAATACAAACACAAGGGAATTTGTTGAATGATCGCCATCAGAAATGGTCCACCTATCTGTAACAGTTCCATTTGAACTTAAAGTATAAGAATGGTAGCACCAATAATGTTGTTTATTAACTCAACCGACCACCAGTCACGACGCTAATTACTATGCTCTACTCCTGTGGGCACGAGACATCGAGGTGGTTGCATCTTTACAAGAGTGATCCGGAATTCAACAGCATATACTAGACACTCCTGGAAGGGAAGCAAGTTCCAAATTTTCACCTTCAAGATGCACTGTTATTCCACTTAGGACACATATGTGTTCCTTCAAGTGAGCGTGCCAAGATGATTTGGAGGATCACTACAGTCAAGTCGCTAGACATTTTGGAGTAGAGAAAATAGTGGCGGTATTTCAAAAGTAATTTTACTGGCCGAAACTTCGTTAGGTTGTTGGGAAGTACATTAGATCCTACACCATTTATGCCATTTCCAAACCAATCATCAAGAAGCAAGGCATGTATACTCCTCTACCAAATCCTAGTCGGCCTTGGGAATCTGTCTCCATGGATTATATGTCGGGCTTTCCTTCTACTAAACATGGAAATGATTGCATTTTTTTGCTCATCGACAGATTCTCTAAGATGGCCATCATGGCGGCTTGCAAGAAGAGTATCACAACAGAGGCCACTACTAAGCTCTTCTTTGAGTGAGTGTGGGTACACTTTGGGATCCCATAGTCTATTATCTCAGATTAGGACAACAGATTGTTGAGTGCATTTTGGTCAAGTCTCTAGTTGATGCTGGATACAAAACTTACTAAGTCCATGGCTTTCCATCCCCAAACTGATGGCCAAACAGAAGTTGTCAACATGATGATCGTACACATTCTATGCATGTACAACTTGAAGCATCCACAGACATGGGATGAAAGTCTCCCCTATGTCCAACACAGCTACAACAGAGCTATCCACAACTCAATAGGCCACAACCCCTTTTAGGTAGGGCTGGGATTTCAACCATTATGCCCCATTGATGCGGCCATACCATTTGCAGCCACTCAAGTAGATTCGACTCATGTGCAATCCGAAGGTGAAAGGACAAACAACTTCATTGAGCAAATTCAACACATCTGCCAACATGTCCATGATATATTAGATAGCCAATGCTAAGAAAAAGCAATGCCATGATCAGCATCGAGTGCCGCACAAGTTCTAGGTGGGCAACAAAGTTTGGCTTAATTTGCAGGAGAAGCGCCTTGCTAGACCCCATTGCAAGCTTCGTTCACTCCAATATGGTCCATACACCATCACCAAGGTCATCGGTGACAATGCCTTCAAGCTCAACATTCCATTGTTCCTAGTCTGCACCCAGTATTCAATGTAGATCGCCTTCGACCCTACTTTCCACCATTGTTGGACACATCTGACATTGCAAAACATCTCACACCAACAGAGCTCAACCTGGAATACAGAGAACATGCCACAACTGATCAGATCATGGACACACAGATCAAGAACACTCAGCAATAGAGGATACAACTATATCAAGTTGTCAAAGAATGCCAACTCCTTCATTGGGGCAAGTCGTTCACCAGGGACCAGGTTCAACAGAAATTTTCTTACCTCATGGAGGCTCTGCACATAATGGGGACCATTTCTTCCTAAGGAGGGAGGAATGATCCAAGTGGATATTGGCCTATTCCACCTAAACCCCCCAATCAGTTTCATTTGTTTCCTTAATTGTAGCATAGTTTACTATTTTTGGCAGTTTTTTCGAATCCTGAACTTCTGGAGCCATTTTGAGGCCCTAAACGACGTTTTTTTGGACAAAATTTTCTTAGCAATTACTATAACAATTGAGTCGGAAAATGTAGTCCTTGGAAAGATCTTTCCAACAAGGTATCATACACGTCAAACGAAGATAATATGATCAAGTTACGACCCCAGAAAGTTCGCTGCCCAACTAACCCCAACGGTGCACATAAACTCTTGGTGTTACATCTCCTTGGGTTAGGGTTTTGGTTGTTTAGGGTTTTCTCTTATTGCTCGATAATAAAAAGGCTCTTGAGCCTCATTGTAACTCAATTCAGAGGCATGTAGCTTCCATATCTCTTCTCAGATATAAGTTACCATCGTTTGAGTTATCTTATTTTCATTATGTTTTTAAGCATAGTTCAATATTTTTATATTAATGAAAGGAAGTGTTTTTATACTACATCTCTGTGTTTATAATTATATCTGTAAGTTGTTGTGTTCATGTTTAAGTTCAGATCAATAACCCCCACGTGGTCATAAAAACTGCTAAGTGTCCCTGGTCACATGCGGCGGTTAAACTTAATGTTGGTGATTAAGCTTAATGCTGGCGGTTAAGAGTGTTCACATGCATCACTTGTCTAGCAGTTATGGTGGCAGTGATAATAACTGTCGTGGGTAGTGGTTTGTTTGTTCACATGGGCCGCTTGGGACCGACAATTAGGCTGGTGGTGGTGGTTACATAATTTTTTGCGGTCAGCGAATAGGTGGTCACATGGGGGGCGATTAAGTTGGCCCGCCCCCCATCCTTGTGGCTAGAACATGTTAATACAAACCTAAATCCTATAAGAGTTAAGAACTAACTTGCAGGTGAAGTGGTAAGTCAATGCACTGTGTTAAGGGAGGTTCTGGGGTCGAGCCTGACCTCTGCTAATAAAATTTTAATTGGCCATCAAGAGGACACGTGGCATCCTCTGGTTGGGCCACATGTCACCTCCTGATTGGCTGAGCCAATACCCATGCAACCAATCAAAAAATTCCAATTCGACTTGTACGGAGATGAAACTTATCATCTCCTCATTCGCCAAAGAATATTCGTTGACTAGTCAAACTACCATCTCACCTACCCAATCAGTGCCATGTCAGTAGTACGGATTGCTAACTGGGTTGTCCTTTTTGTTTTAAATTCACATGTTTGGAAAAATGAACATATCGCATTTCTAGGAGCATACGGTGTCCGTTTTGTGCAAAATGAGTTGCGCCAAATTCAGGACAATGAGCACAACATGGTCTTTTAGTTTCCACACCATTTTGACAACTTTGATTTTTGGGCAAATTTTGAGCTCCTAATCACTCTTCCCCACTGAAAAATTTTTGGTCTCCAAAAATTTACTTTCAATTGTTCAACATTTGAAGGTACAGTTCCTTCATTTTTCCAAACTTCTTCAAATGGATATTTGTAGTGCCCTGTCTTGTACTTGTCTTGGCTCTTTCTAAAGCTAAACTTGAAACATAACTTAACCAAAGAATTCAAGTTCGATGTTCTTCTCGGCATGTCCATGTCCCTATGGCCATCCACAACAACATCCTTCCCAAGAAGAATTCCAAGGCTCTCATTTGAAAAATCCTTATCGAGGATAATATCCTAAAATACTTTGACAAATGAACCAAAACAAGCTTCACATAGTGAATACTTGTATAACTTGAGTGCTTAACACATTTGTAACATATTGAATATGCTACAACTACTCATACAACGATTTTAAAATGTTTTCTTAAACTACAAATAGAAATGCATTTTACAAAATGGAAGAAATTGACTCCCAAATTTTCCATTCAAAATGACTATCAACAAGCTGAACTAGCATAATAATGCCCAAAGAAAACATTGTTGCATATAAGTGATTTATTTATGAACATCACTTTACAAGTTACCCCCCTATGGGGATATGCAACTAGTGCAAAACAAATATTTACAAAATTCAGCTGGACAAATAGTCCACCCATTTGTTACCAAAGTAGGTAAATGAACCCTCTATTTCAAGTTTTTCTTCTTCTGAAGTTGCTTCAGGGATGGTTGCATCTTGCGCCACTTTTTCTTTTGTCGCTTCCTCTTCTGGTGCTTGCATATTTTGCTTGCCCTTACCAGGATGAAGTTGTGGAAACAATTTCCAACACTTCTCAACCCAATGCCCGTTGATACTGCAGTGAGTGCAAAATTTCTTTTGAGCTTCCCTTGGCTCACATGCCTTTAACCGTGGATGAGATTTTCTCTTTTCGGTTTCAATTCCATTAGACATAAACATCTTCTTGATTATCGATTTTCTTTTATATAAATTATCTACACAATGGTTAGATGAAAGACAAAAGGTGCATGGAAACACATTCCTCAACATGTTATTCAAATCAGCATGTTGTTTTCCATTATGAAAAGATTTTGAATTAATAGGATGATTATAACTCCTTTTGTTGTCCTTTGGTTTATGCTTCTTGTGTAAGGAACTTGTATGGCAAGAAGAACTTAACTTTGTTTCTTCTTCAACTTTTTCATCTCTCTTTGGAAATGTTGGCCATGGAATCCCCCCAAGGCATGTTTTGGGGCTTAAAGCCCAAGTTTTGACCGAATATTTTTGTAAAAGTTCTGCAAATTGCACGCACAGGGCACAAAAATATAACAGAGTCACAAGGTTGTCCACCATAGTTTTTGTAATGTAATGTCGGCTAGATAGACCTACCCATGGTCCACGAACCATGGGGTTGTATAAATAGAGTGAGGCTCTAAGTGTAAAAAATAACTAATGGAAGGGAAGGATAAGAAGTCTAAGTGATTGAGTCGAAGTGTAAAGTGTGTCTGTGGGTCGTAGAGTAGGAGAAGGCTCTGCAACTAAGTGCGTAGAGGCCTAGTAGTCCGCAGCTGAGTGCGCGGACCCCTAAGCTGAGTGCGTTGGGCAGGTCAAGTCTGTAATCATTGGGAGAATCAATAAAGAGAAGTGTTGCTATAATTTTGTGTATCTTTTCCTGGTTTAATGCATGATTGGATATAATTTGCAAGTATATTGTTTATTTACTGCATGAACCTGTATGAATGTTTTGTATTCTAATTATAACTTAAGATATTGAAGTAGGTGAAGGTAATTAATTATTATTGGAAGATAAGTAAGATCTCGGGTAATAGCGCAGAGTGTGGTACAATCCCTAGTTAGGGTTGCGCGAAGGTAGTGTATCAAGCCGCGAGGAACGAAAAGTGCTCGAAGTGACCTGTGTGCAAGAACCAATCAAGGACTAGTCGTACCTCTCAGACATCTCAAGGGTTCAAAAACCTAGTTCTAGCGCCCTCCCATACTAATTTGGGTGAGACCTCATTCCACGCTCCATGGATTGTTGCCAAAAGGGCCAGTAGTACAGGGATTTTTTTGGCTAATTAACTCTGAACCTAGGTCAGGCCCCAACAAGCCAACATAAGATGTTTTGCACTTCAAGTCCTCCTTATTCTTGAGGAACCAAGCAGGCACCAATTTTGGATGAAAATCCAAACATCTTGCCTCCTCGTGTCCTCTCTTATGGAAAAAGGAACACGATACCCATAAGTTGCCGCTAGAAGACCATTTTTATTTTGCAACATAGACCAAGCCTTCATATTTAGGCCTCTCCTTTATTTCAATTGGATTTTTAATGCCTTGATGGTTCACTCCAAGGCCTCCTCCCTTGTAACCCATCTTGGTCAAGAGCTTGGATCCAATGCCTTTACTATGTTTTTCAAAGGCTGCAAGTGAATCTACATCAACAATTTCATGTAAAGAAGAAGCATGTAAATGCTTACCATTTGCCTCATCTTTTGATTGGCATACAAAGATGTTTTCAAACTCCCTTTTGATTCTGAATGTGTCATCTTGGACTCTTTGGCTCTCTTCTTTCAGCTCCTTGAATTTTGGTGCTGATAGAACCTCATCCTCCACATCATGTGGACAAAAGGTACAAACTTGTCTATCTTCCTTCTTTGAGGGACTTTCTAAAGTAGCATCTTGCATAAGAGTTGTAGAAAAACATGAAGATTGTGGAAAAGATGGTGGTTTATCACCATTCTTATTACCTTCTCCCCTTGGAGAATATTCTCCTCTTAGAGGTCTAGAGATTTCACCTTGCGATTTGGTATTCCTCTCTTCATAGAGGATTTTCACCATTTCTGCCATATCTAAGAAAACCTTTCTAAAATCCTTCACATCCTT